>JAODJU010000045.1:4237531-4280411 GCA_026776725.1 Gnathonemus echidnorhynchus | reverse complement strand
GGGGGGCTACGGGGTCTGCTGGTCAAGTCTGTAGGGAGAAAGAGAAAGCGAGAGAGAGAGAGAGAGAAGCCGTAATAAAGACATAACACCTGGCGTAGTAATGAAAAAGTAGGGAGAGATTTAAAAAAGAAACTGGACCAAAATAATGGGGAATCCAGAGCAGGAAATGACTGAGAAAGCGAGAGGATGAAGGCTATGGCCTGATACAATGTGGCAGGCGGGAGGGAGGGACGGAGGGCCATGCTTTCAGTAGCCTACAGAGCTGCACACAGGCCGTACCCTCCTGTGTGACTAAGCTTCTTCGCGGGCCGTGTCAACGGTGAAATAAGCAAATGTGAAAAGCACAAGTGTGACGAAGCACATTTACCGGCTTGCAACTAGAGTCGTGTGCCAGGGGGTCCCTCAGGTGCAGTGCTCCAGGACCTGGCTGGCTCGTGGAGTGGTGCCCGGCCTACCTGTCATCACTACCTCACTTCCTGTCTCTGTCAGCTATGGGTGACTGTGCTTTAATGGGAATATGAGGTAAAGGCAGCAACTGCTACTGTCTGATGGCAGAAAGCGGAGCTCTGTGGAAAACACCACTGCTGCTTCTGTCGAGAATAACATGCGTATGAAATGAAGGAGAAGTGCAGGCCGTCAGCAGTCTTTGGTGATTGGATGGTCTGTCTCCCCACTCGCACACTATGCTTAGTGATCACAGCCCTCCTCTTCTCTTCTTCCTCTCTGTCAGCCGCTTTGATCATCTCCTGCTTTGTCTCACACTCTACCTTACCTGCCTACTGCTCTTGGCACCATTTGTCCTTCTTCACTAATTTCCTCCCTCACTTTTTTATTATGAATTATTATTATCACTATT
Source organism: Gnathonemus echidnorhynchus (assembly GCA_026776725.1). Lineage (NCBI taxonomy): Eukaryota > Metazoa > Chordata > Actinopteri > Osteoglossiformes > Mormyridae > Gnathonemus > Gnathonemus echidnorhynchus. The sequence continues at coordinate 4,279,555 of JAODJU010000045.1, read as the reverse complement.
AATTCATGGTCAGAGTTGCTGTTATTTTATTGGAGTCATGCAGAGTCAGTTATAAGGGTCCGATAGCAGGGGGCCACATATGACAGGGAAGGTTTCAGGCTGCCCAGGCCCCCTGCCTCATCTTCTGTGCTGAACCCCAGCTCTCCAGCTGCATTTCTCAATCTCTCCACATCTTCAGCCTATCAATCCCATAAGCCCCTGCTCCCTTTTGTCCCTGTACCACTCTATTGTCCTCTCCTCTTGCCCTCCTCTTGTTGTGTCTGGTCTCACTTACACACAGTCAGAGATGGGGGTTGATGGAGAATCGGGGTGGCGCGGGGTGATGACATCACAGACTGTGGGCCTGCTGCCTGCCCTGTCCCGGCCTGCGAAGATGATCCAACGACAAACAACAACAGAGACAGCCAATCAGAGCTCTGAAATGCGTGGGGGCAGGGTAAGGGGCTAAGGGGAAGATGGCAGCTCCTAAGCTGTTAGGGGTGAGGACTGAGAGGGCAAGCCAAACGAAATCCAACAGGAAGCATGAGAAGGACCATCATGCTGACAGGGCGATTCTAGTGAGGTCAGCCTGCTACCTTGTGCAGCCTAATACAGGTGCAGCAACAGCTATAGCATAGACACATCAAAGAAGAAGCTTAGCAACTCAGCAACGATTACAAAGATTCACACAGCACACTAGCGAGATCAAAAGAAAAACTGGAACAGGACATAGAGGCTGGGCGTGACCTCCACTCAATGTGTGTCAGTGTGACTCGCCAAGTGCACAACTGCAAAGCATGATGGGACTGAGGAAACATGTGGGTGCCATAGGTAAGACAGACAATGGCATTAACATGGGCTGATCCAGCTGCCAAAGGTCTGATGGGATGGCCTCACACAATTTACCTTCACACAGCCCTATTGTTGAGTCTGGATTTTCGCCCTTTTATAAGTGCGCTGCTCCCTGAGACATGGAACGGACTGAGCCATGTCCTCTCTCTTGGGCCACTAAATAAAACACCTCTTTACCTGGCTGCCGTATAGCGGTGGCCCCCACAAAGCTGATGAGTGTGACATCAGAGGCCCCCCCAGACTCCAAGGGGATGGGGTGGACCCGGAAGTGCTCCAGCATGTCAAAGATGGACTGGAACCAGAGGTGCTGGACCCGACACTGGCCGTCCTCGTTCAGGGAGAGACGCAGGTGCTGGGGGCGGGGAGGGTCATCAGGAAATTTGTGGGATATCAAGCACAGGGTAAACACATGTACAGTGATGTCATCCATTTGAAAACTACAGCTCCCATGAGCCTCAGCTCCTCCAGCTCACCTTGGCTTTGCCCTGGAAGTTGAAGGTGAGGACGTACTCTCCACGGCGGGTCTCACTCTGCCGTACCAGGAACACGCCGTGGCTGGCGGGGCCACCAGCCAGGACTAGCTGGGCCGCCCGCAGCCGGGACAGGGTACCATGGAACCACTGGCACTCACTGAGCGGATGCTCCAGGGCCTCTGGTGTGGGCGCTGCCACGTCCGAGAAAAGGAAGGAGCCTGAGGAGGGACAAGGTGACAGCATCACTTTACTAGGGACGGAGTTGTCCTTACTACTCACGATTGCCTGTTTAAAGGGTCCCTCTCTTATCTCAGCATATATGTCTAACTGAATGAGAAGTATTAATAGATGAGACATTTTTCTAATGTAGCTATGGCACCAGAAAGCTATGTATTTGATATCAATGTAAAGTAACTAGAGAAGCTGCTCATTTTTACCTGTAGCATCAGGCGTCTCAGCAAATGGAGTGCCCAGGTTGGCCCCTCCCCCACCCAGAAGCCGGCTCTCCGATTCATCGAGAGGGGCACGTGGGGGCAGTTCTGGGGGGAGGGGCTCCAGGACTGGGGATGAACCACCAACTCCCCTATAACATACTGACACAATGTACACACTGTCAGCGTCATGCAGCTCACTGCAATTACAGTAAACACGACATCAGTACTAAAATGGACTCAATATCAGAATAATGCAATTAAGAGGACGAAGGTAAGCAGACGCCTACTACTCAGCCTTGGTGCCTGACCTTGCGAGAGGCGGTCATTGAACTCAGGAGTCCCGCTGATCTCCGTCTGGACAGGTGCACACGTGCCTTCCATGTCCTCTTGCTCACTGGGGGGGGATGGGGGAGGAATGAGATCTCAGACAAACCAGTAGTCCAGGTCAGTCCCGCACCTCCCCAAGAGGAGGTGCTATACTTGTTCCAGCTGCAGCTTGTGCTCACCGAGGCACCCTCACCTCAGGCTAATGCCATTTCTGATGTCAGTCAGCCAGGCCTTCATCTGGCCCGCGTCCCGGGTTTCCACCATGTAGTATACGGCGCCCTCTACCTGTGGGGGCAGAGCTGCACTAGCACCATGTCTCTGACATCATTGTTGTGCCAGAGCCAAGGCAAGGAGCACATACAGAGAGGTCCCTACCTGCAGCAGGAACGTGTTCTCCTTGTCAGGCACCTCTAGGGCAGTGGTACTCCTCACATCCAGAATGGAGGAGCAGGGAACAGTCACCCTGGGCTTCGAGGCCTTGGGTGGGGGGGGGGGACAGCAGAGAGGAGGTGAAACTTCATTTTAATCTGGCAGGATGTAAAATTTCTTAGGTGTAGCCGAGACAGGAGTAAGCGAAGCTGAACAAAAAAGGATGAATTCACAGTTCAGCGCAGTGACAATGATGCCGCAGAGTCTCCTCATACTTGCCTTTGGAGGAATGAAAAACTCCAGGAAATACTCCTCCCCTCCATCCTTCTCCCACTCCCTCAGGACCAGGCGGCACTTCTGCCAGCGCCCAGCCCGCCAGCCCGCCCCCAGGGGCAGCCCCGTGCCGGCTTGGGTGGCGCCGGACACCTCGGACCCGTGGTGCAGGTGGTGCAGTGCAAAGGAGAAGCCGGCAAAGCCATGGCCGCTGGGGGCGGACAGCTCATCGGAGGAGGAGCTGACGTTGACACCGCCCTCCCGCACCAGCCGGCCTGCTTTCTTGGGCCCCCCGGGCGCTGGCGTAGCTGTCAACAGAGAGGATGACGTGGGCAGCGGTGGCGGCGGCGGTGAACGGGACAGCCGCAGCTTTTCCAGCCGGTGGCTCCATTTCTCCCTCTCTCCCACACCACTTTCTCCATTGCTCCTTCGCCGGTCCCGGGCCTCCGAGAGGGACAGGGAGGTGGCACTGCTGGAGGAGGACGGTGGCAGGGAGGAAGAGGAGGAGTGCGGCATGGCCAGTGGCAGGGAGAGGGAGACGGGCAGGGCGCTGGGTGTCTGCGGCTGGGAGCCGGAGCCCCTCTTGCCATCCTGGGTGCCCATGGTGTAGCTATAGCTGGAGCTGGGGGGGGTCTGCAAGCTGTCCCCTGAAGAGCTGCGCCAGTGCAGGATGCCACGCACGCTGCCCCTCACGCTGCGGCCCACATTCCGCAGGGAGAAGCGCTTCTTCAGCTTGCTCTTGGAGTGGCTCCCGCCAACCATGCCATTGCCCTTGGAGGATGCCGAGGGGGGCAGGGTCACCGTTGACGGACAGGCATTGGCTCCACCCAGGCATACTTCCCTCTCTGTATCCGCATCATCTCCCACTGGCCCTACCCAGCTCCCTTCATCTTCCTCCTCCCCATTCCCCACAACGTGTCCAAGGGCCGGCCTCGACGAGATGCCCGCGTCCGCCCGCCCGCCATTGTTCCCACCCATGGAGGAGGAGCAGGAGGAAGAGGAGGATGGAGGGAGGATCTGGGTGTGGGCATAGGTGTCCTGGTACGAGGTGGGGTATCTGTCCACCACCCGCACGTCATGCACCACCCGGATGGGCAGGGCCTTGGGTGTTGGTCGCAGGTGAGTTACTGGGCAGGTGGGCGTGGTCTCTGGGACCAGAGGGGGCGAGAGCTCCTCCTCCTCCAGAGAGGTGGCATCGGAATTGGGCACCCAGCCTCCCGCCTCCTTGGGTGTCACCCGGCCCTCCAGCTCGCTCTGGAAGTGGCGCACAAACCTGTCCGTGAAGCGGCGGCAGAAGGCACCGGCCGAGTCTGCAGAGTAGTGCGGGTTCTCCAGGAGGAACGCCCGGAAGTGCCGGGCAAAGTCGCCAGCCGCCAGGCGAGCATGGAGCTCGCAGAAGTCTGTCCAGCTGAGCGAAGGTGACGGAGACGGCGTGGGCGTGTCCGACAGCGAGGACGACTGCACTGGCGGAGGGGGCGGCGGTGGGGGCAGCAGCGAGGGTGAAGGTGGGGAGGGAGAAGGAGATGGGGGAAGAGGAGAGGCGTTCGAGGCACGTGGGCTAGGAGGTGTCAGCAGCGAGCCGTTCATGGTTCTGTCAAGTGACTTGGATTAAAGGCTGAAGCCGGTGATAGAGGGACCTCACTGCAGCCTCGCTTCATCGAACGTGCTCGTTGGCTTTACTGGCGGTACACTGACCTGATGTAGGGGTACTAGGGACAGGTCAAACAGAGCGACCCCCAAACTGGCTCAGGAGCCACAATGGTCATTGAGGAGCCATGCAAAGTTCAGGCATGAAGTCTCCCCCCTGCTCACCAAGGAAGGGAGAGAGGAAACGGGCCTCGTTTGGGAGAGCTGCACTCTGCCTCCCTCCTCTAAAGCAGATCGAGTGCCCCGCAGACCAGTCGCTGAAACACAAGTAAATAAAAGCAGCTGTCAGCTTATACAACCTCCCAGCTGGCTATTAAAATTTAACACACATCTCACAAACACATTGACAAGCATACTGTGTAAAACGGCTTTATTTTACTGGAAATTAAACAACTATCTTCGTAAGGGCTGTCATTCAAAGAGCATAACGGAACAATCGTATGTATTTGAACATGTGCCATCGAAAACATCGAGGACGCATAACCTCAGTATAAAATACTACAACACAGATGACCCTGCACAAAGTAAATAATATTTGATTGGTAACCAATAACCATGATAAGCAATCCTGATCATCTAAAAATGACAACATAACAACAGAAATGAAATCAATGCCCACTGATATGATTTCGAGGCTGAGATGTTTCGTGTATAAAAACAACAAGCTATTTATACAAAAAGGTTTTTATTAAGAAGATACGACTGGATCATCTGACGCCTGCATGTTCATCCATACAACCAGATTGCTGGCTTTTGCTAAAATATGTATTTAATGCAGCTTCTGCTATGAGATGCGCGTCCCGGCGCCTTAATTATCCTTAATTAAGAGTGAGAAGCGCAGCCGGACGGAGCGTGTGCGGCTGGCTGGGCGGCCACGGCAGCCCCTGAGCCGGCCTGGGCACACACTCAAGGCCGGGGCTCCGGGGGTAAGGAGGGAAACCTAACCTACCTGAAGAAGGGAGAGAAAACATGGGGGTGTACAGTACAGACTTCGGGTGGAGAGCCGGACAGCGCGGCCTTTGAGTAGCGAGCCCCCGATAGCTAGCTAGCTAGCACCCTGCTAAACAACCGCGGCTAATAACGAGCCGATAAACCGGCCCGGCGGCGACGAATAAAGCGAAGCAGAAGCGTGCTCACCCTCGTCCCCGGGGCCGGGATCCGCCTTTTCCCGCGTAGCTCACTAACGCCCGTCCATGTTCGCCTCTCGTTCTTAACCAGCTAGCTGGTAGCGGCTAGCGCTAGCTGGCCAATAATAATATAACTTAGCCTTATGATCGTTGCCTTTCATTCGTTTGCTCCGGCAGTCCCCCCTTCGCACCCGTCGTGCCACGTATCCCGCCCGCTTCTCGGTGGCCGAACGAACCGCAAGGCTGTTGTTTTTGTTATTATTTTATTGTTATTGTTGTTGTTAAAATATGAATATTTCTGTGCCTGCTGCCCCAGCCTCCGTGTCTCGCGATACAGTGAGGAAAGGGAAAGTGAGGGGGGGGTTACCGATGGGGGGGTTGCTGGGATGGGATGGGATGGGATGGGATGGGATGGGATGGCGACCGGGAGGGGATTTACTGAGGAGTGGGGCGGCGGAGATGGGGCTCATTGAAGGGAGCGGGTTTACTCATGGGACTGCTAGTGATGGGCGGCTTTACTGCTGGGAGACACCGCGCAGCGGGTGGACTTTAACACGTTAGATTGTTTCGAGCTGTGCAAAAGAGATCCGCGACGCTTCCTTCGTGGAAACAATAAATCCACTCATTTTCCGATGGAATAGGACGTGGAGCTGACCTGATCATAGTTATGAACAGACACAAGTACCTTCAGTTGCCTCGATAAGCATTTTGATAGTGTGCTGAAGCCATTGTGAGTCAAGGATGAAATGGTTCGGGTTCAAGAGTCTGTGTAAATTCACGAACGAATGAATAAGGGGTTTGCTGTTTGAGGGATGTTGTTGCAATGGATGTGTACACATGCGATGTCCACGCCATGCAAAGCGACATGATCGGTCAGCCCAGTGCAGCGATGATCGTACCCTGCTCGCAGGACAGGTGTGGCTATTGACAAAGCAAGAAAAAGTTGGACATCTTTCATGGACCTCCAACAGTAGGCATACATTTGTAAGAGAACTATCATGCAAATATTAAATGACACTCTTTATTTAAATTACAGTTTGTTCATGATGCAAATTATCGTAGGCAGCTTAAGCGATAAAACGATTACAAGATCATTCCCGCTTCAAACACGAGTTGAGGGTCTAAAGCACAAATCTCACTTTTACTGAGTCACAATTGTTAAGCTCCAAACCAGTCACAATGTCCCAAAACAATAACAATCCAATACTACTTATATTCGGACATAAAGCATTAATAGTAATATTAGTTAAATATGAATAACACTAATGTAAAGAACCAGGGCCAGTTTAGCAAAATTGTTTTACTTTAGTTTTACACCTTGGCAGATAGTTTTTATTATTTTTTTAGTTAAAGTATATAAACCTTAACCCTTACACCACAATCACATTCATAAACTTCAGGGAAAGACCGAAAATATTATCTAAGTGAATGTTTTGCAATCACAATAATGTGAGATATATATATCTCCAGAACACATCTGAATATTGTAACATTTAACATAATCACCATGTTTACACAACTGTGCAGATACGTTTTAAGGAGCACGCGGGAGGGATTTAAACTGCATTACCCACAAAGCTCGGCGAATTCCTGCTGTTGACGTGGCCGACGTTTTGCATGGAGCCGGGCCGATTTAAACCAGTTGTTCAATACCTCATTCTGAATAAATATATTTACGTTTTCAGTACACGCCAGAAGAAGGAATAAACATTTCTGTATTACTTGAACTTAGTGATTTTTAAAATATCTGTGACTGAATAGCAGACGGTTACTATGTCCGGAAAAATAAAGAGTCGAAGCGCCGCAAATGCCGAGTCGATGGCAGGCAGCGTGTCCTGCGACGAGCGGATTCTGCGGGAGTGCCATCAAATTTACACCGATGCCGATAGTGGTAAGTTTTAGGCCGGAGCTGCTTTATGTTTTATAATGAATGACTTAATACCCATACTCCTTGTCTTTTAAAATGTACGTGCCCTGCGAGTATTCAGCAAACGTTAAGAGTTTCCGGTGCGTGATACAATTAAAAATACAAGTTCGAGTTAGTTGCGGTGTTGTACGTTTCAGGGCTGATCTCGATCGCAGAGTCAGTGGGGGTCACCCTCCTGCCCCCCAGGAAGAAGATCACGGTCATGTTGATGGGTAATCACTCTGCAGGCAAGAGCTCCTTTGTCAACTGGTAATCCTTACTATCGATCTTTTATCCTTTAGATCACAGTATTTGTGTATTTTCTTTGTTTATCCGATGGTTCCTTATTCCAGTTGGGGGAGGATTACAAAGTTACAACTTTGAGGTAGTGGACACAGGAGGCCAAGGAAGATTAGAGCGGCAGCTTATTGATGACAGCCTGGGATTTGTTCTGTGAGATATCCTCATGCACACTGAGGGACTCAGCCACCTTATTTCACATTAAATATTATAATCATAGAAAGTTCCCAAAAAACAATGTGTCTAATAACAAACCATGCATCACGAATGGTCTGAAGGACTTTATGGGCAGAAAGCAGAGGGTGTTTAGGTCTAAATGATTAAGCGTGTGCAGGTAGAGCTTAGCAAAGGGATAAACTGGTTCAGGGACCAGCTGGAACAGCAGTTCCAGTAGAGCAACCCCAAGGAGGCGTGGGGTGGGATGAAAAAGAAGAGTTGCTGGTTAGGTAATGGATATTAGTCAGTGCTGCCCTCTGGGAGCAGCCATGCCTACCGCAGGGGCAGGCTTACCACTGTAGCTGCATCCAAATTCAGAGGATGCATCCATCAAAAACATGGCCTCTGCAGGACATGTCCTTCTAAATATCTGTGCAATGGATCTTGGGATAGTTTTGCACACAGCTTGTGTCAAGAATCATAACTGGGGCTTCTTTTTGCCATTGGCCACAAGATTAAATAATGCCTGCTTGTTTTCTGCAGAATGTAACTGGACAGCATTCTCAGGGTCTGTATCATCCATGGACTGGCTGAGTTAGGGCCTGCACACAGTGGGCAGCAGCCGCAACCAATGCGTTTGTTGTTGCCTTGCACTGACGGCCACCCTGTCGCAGGTACGTGGAGGAGCATGTGCAGCGGACAGGCGTTGCCATCGAGACGCAGGGCTTCAGCTTTGTCACCAGTGGACGAAAGAGAGAGAGCCTGACGGTGAGGAAAGTCGCTCATGTGGACATCTTGTGGTGGCATAGCAGAGGATGTCCGTGCTGAGTCTGCCGCCATTGGCGTTATTAACGCTCACAGTGTTATTGTTGTGTTTTAGGGAAATGCGACCCTTCACCTGTACCCTCACTTCAAACCTCTGCAAGAGTTCAAAGGTCAGACTGGCATTAATCTCAGTGCCCTTCGTTTCCCTGCCCTGCTCAATTGTGTAAGGCCTCCTGTCTAGCATGGCCGTCCATGTCTCACAGGTGTGTCGGAGTACCTGTCTACGGAGATTTGCACCTCCCGGCAGAAGCGTTTTAGCCTGGTGACCTTTGTGGACACTCCCGGACTGGTTGATGGAGATATGAAGTACCCATTCGACGTGGACCAGGCTTTACTCTGGCTGGGTGGGTCAATAAGCCCCTTCTTTTTGCCCCTGCTCTGACCATCTCAGTTCCTGTTAACAGCACTGGCTTTAGATGTCTGCGAAAGGTGTTCATCCTGCTAGGCTGGCTGTAATATTTTTACTCTAGTGCCCTCTACTGTCCCTTTGCAGAACAGCAGGATGCTGCATTTGTTGCTGGTGTTACTATACAGTGAGTTGGTGGATTCCATGGAGTAATCCCCCCCCCCCACCCGGGTCTGTCTGTCCACAGGTAACCTGTGTGACCTCATCCTGGTGTTCTTCGACCCAATGGGCCAGGCTCTGTGCAAGCGCACTCTCAACATTGTGGAGAATCTGAATGAGTCACAAGGTGACCGGTTACGCTTCTACCTGAGCAAGGCTGACGAGGCCGGGACTGAGTCAGACAGGCAGGTGAGTGGCTGGACCGTGTGGGGCGGGGCACCATGTGACCGCTGGACCCGCCCTCTTCCCTGCTTTGCTGTATTCCACCCTAGAGGGTGATGATGCAGATAGTACAGGAGCTGTGCAAGAGGCCGGGACTCAACAAGTGTGGATTCGACATGCCTACCATCTACGTCCCCAATCCCAGCAAGGTAGGGGGGCGTCTTTGCAGGCCTGCAGCTTCTCTAATGCCAGAGACACTGGCGTGGTCCTCACTCCCCCCCCCCCACCCCTGCTCTGTCTGGACGCCTCCTCAGACCAGCCGCTGCGTGAACCAGATCGAGGAAGTGTGTCGTACCATCGAGAAGACCATCAACCAGACGGTGCAAAACACCCTCAACTCCCTGGAGAAGGATTGTGAGGCAGTGAGCCGGGCCATCACTGCCACGCTGGTGACAGACAGGTAGAGGAGCTCCAGGCTTCCTTCTCATTGCGTGGTGAAGCAGCCCCACCCCCCCCCCCCCTCTGACCTGCTCCTGTCACCCCTCCTGTCCAGGCACAGCAACATGAATAACCGGCGTGCCCGCTGCCAGGCCTGCTTCCTGGGGCTGCTGGGCCTCCTCGTGCCCTTGCTGCTCCTGGCAGTCCTGATACTGGGCCCCATGTCCAAGGGGCTTTTGGAGGCATCGCTGGGCCCAAACGGAACTGCAGCTCTCTGGCTTTATCTGGTGGGCGCAGAGTGCCTGACTTGCAGCAGGGGGCACTGTAGGTAAGGAGCTGGGCTGCGTGAGTGTAACTGTATTGCCTCTCTCTCTCATTCAGGCTCCTGCATCCCAAGCATTTAAGTCGTTGGATGTCCAGCAGCAGCTGTACCTTCTCGGTGGCCTCGGCCTGCTGTCTGTCACCCTGCTACTCCTTGCTCGCCTTTTCTTCCGGTAAGGAGAGATCACCGTTCAGGATCGCTCTCCAGCACCTTACAGTTCCTATACTGTCAACGATATATAATGTGTATATATAACATTTCCCCCCCACCACCCCCCCACCAGAACTCGACCAACACTCTCAAGCAGGCAGAAGCGGCAGCTGCAGGAGAAGTTGGAGTACGTCCAGGACGTCGTGAAAAATAAGAAGGTGCAGTACACAAGGTGGCTTACAGGGGGCGCTGTGCTGTCTGTGCTGCATTGGCACGCCTTCATTCCTTCCTCTCTCTGTGCAGAAGAAGCTTTACGAAGATTACCTGCGCCAGAGTGTCTCTGATCACGATATGGACTAAGGAATACAGGAAGAAGAATACGGGGAGTGCTACTGAGCACAACTTAGACGGCACTGTACATTCCGGCCTGTATTAGTCAGTCCAGGCCTTCAGACTGCGCTTCACACTCGACCACTACCAGGTGTGGGAATTGGAGTTTATTGGTACATGTTTACCACGGACGGTTGCAGGCTTCGGAAAACCCCCCAGACACTATCTGTTCTGGAACCTTCCGTAGTTAGGATGAGTATTTTGTATGAAGCTTTATATAAAACTATTATCATAAGTATTGTAATGTTACTTGTCATAACCATGAAGAGACACGGTGTATTCATCATAATCACAGAATGATGGTTCCTCTGAGGAATTTGGTATCTGTATACCACTGTATGTTTCACAATTACATTTTTGCCCAGATCAGAATTGTCACATCCCATTAAAACTGGTAAAAAGTGATCACATGACTCTTCTGGAATGGACCCAGTGTGAATGCATGTCACGTGACGTAGCGGGACCACTCGTGGTTGGCCTTTGGCACTTATTTTGAACAGTATGTTGAATGTATTAGTACATAATACTGAAATGTGCTGATAGATAATGTACAGTGCAAAGCACAGATGTTTAATGTTCTCCCACACATGTGCATTGGTGGTTTTATGTATTGCAGGCTAAACTGCGCTTGCACTTTTATTTGTTCCATGTGAATTTGGAGCAGGCACATAGCCACATACTAAATTTACCATGTTGAACACCCCCAGCTATGGACCTGATGTGGAGGTGTCTAACCAGGTGACCCAGCTACCTTGTTTTGCTGTAATGAGCTTTTTTAGGTGTCTGTTAAGCTTATCTGCCAACATTTAGGTTTCAAAATACGTTTTTTTTTTTTTTTCGAATGGGCAAGAGGTGGGAGTTGCTAATTAATTTAGCATTCAACTGGCCTGCGCAGAAAGTGTGCACATCCCTTGCTGTGGAATTGCCAGTTTGCGGTAACCAAATGGGGAATGCAATATGTATTATGTGAATTATGTATCCAGATTGTGTTTAACACATGATCTGGCAACTTGGGTAACATCAGACAAACACACAAAAGTTATCCATAACAAAGTCTGAGGGCCATGCAAATTTCGGGAGTTTCCCGGGAGAAACAAGAAAACGGGAGGGCGCCGGGAAATGGCCTTGACAGACGGCAAAACCCGGGAAAAACAGGAGTGTTGGCAGGAATGGAGGTGCAGCGCTCCCTCCGCACAGTCCTTCAACCTCCTTCCTGCTGGGGATTCCATAGGCAAGGGTGTCCTCTGATATTATCGGGGTTGCCGACTTTGATCAGCTGGCTGGCGTGCGATGTTCAATTCGAGACGAGTCTGCACACGTATTTACATGTATGTAACAGTTTTATTACCCTGTAAATCGTCTGCACGGTTCGCAAATTACCACAACGCTTTTGATGAAGCCATTTTTAGGTTTATAATGGAATAATATATTTGCTGTAAGATATCTTGCGTGAGAGTCTGAATGCACGAGTGTCACGCCAGATAGGTGACAGTTGGCGACCCCGTATTACTCACGCTGGGACGTCCGTCAGCTCACGAAGAGTTTAAAATACCGAAAATAAACTGGAATAATGTTTGCAAAGGGGTAGTGCTTTTTCTTTTACATTTTCAATTTTCACCATTTCGGTTTGCAAACACACAGCTGCTAGGTGCGGCAATATACAGGTGCGGTGTGGCATAAATAAAGCCGTGCGCCTACCTCCGCCTACTCCCGGAATGTCGATGCCCGGCACACCGTTACCGCCAGCCCCTTTTATTCTGGAAGCCGAAGTGCGTAGGCGGCCCCTAACCCCCTGGCCTCCGGGGAGGGTTGTTACGCGATTTCCGTAGGCTTGGACCGGGGAAAAGTTGTTTCCTGAACTTTTGTCTTAATAAAAGCAGACCGCTATAGAAGCGAGGTGCGCCTTTTCCGGCCGGCTGGGGCTGTCTGTTGCTCAAGGGAAGCAGCGACGAGCCAGTCTGGGGATTTTGAGCCGTCCGAGCTCCTCAGAAGGGGATGATTTGTGAGCCATGGAGAAGTCGGAGGGGGAGCCGTGCCGAAATGCGCCAAAAGAGCCCGGTAAAGTAACATACGACGGACCAGGGCTGAGGAACCGCGCCGGGATCGGGCGCCGATTATACGGGGACCAAGGCGGGATGATAGGGAATCAAGATGGAAAAAACTACCTTGTAATTCCTCGGCTTATTTAGATCACATTTAGGGGGATTGTTGTGCACTATGTTTGTTTTAGAAACCTAAGCTCCTGCGATAAACGCGCCTCATCTTTATTTATACTTTATGAACACTTTTACTTTTGGTCTCTGACAGCGCTGGTGGCCAGCCTGCAGGCCGAGCTAGCCGATTGCCGAGCGCAACTGGAGCACTGGCAAGGCGTAGCGACGATCTGCGAGCTGAGCAAACAGGAAGAGCTGTCCGAGCTGCAGAAACAGTGTGACCAGGAGATACAGTCTCTCCAGGAGGCGCTGAGAGGTCTGTGTGGGGCTGGGGGTGGTTGTGTGCAGCCTGCAGTGTGTCAGTGAAGTTCCGATCCTTCAGTGTGACCCTGTGTCTCCCCCTCCAGAAACAGCATCTCAGTATGAAACCAAGATCGCAGCACTGCAGGCTGAGCGCACTCAGTGGAGGAGCGGCATGCCCGTGGCCACCAATCGCAAGGTCCTCCATCGCTGCCGACTTCTCCCAACTCCTCAACCCCACCCCACCCCCCCAGTTTGCTCTGTGAATGCAGGATCCTCTACTAAATGCAGAGAGACCTTTAAGGCATGCTCTGCGTGTTCTTCATCACCCCTCAGAGTGGCCGAGAGGCGCTGCGGGATGGAGACGGCTTCCTGCAGGCAGAGGCCGATGCAGAGAAGCCTCACGGCCTGACTGGGGGCCCTGGTGACGAGTGCGATGGCACGGAGCGAGCTGAGCGAGACGCAGGCGAGATGCCCGAGGAGGAGGCCGGGATGCCCGAGGGGGACGTTGAGGGGGCCCTACCTCTGACGGAGGGCTACTTCTCCCAGCACTGTGACACCTCCTCCCTCTCCTCCTTCTCCTTGGACACCCCCTTGCTGACCAGGCGGCCTCAGCCCCAGGACGACACGGCTTCCCTGCTGTCCACTGGGACGCTGGTGCCCGAGGCAATCTACCTGCCCCCGCCAGGGCACCGGCTGGTGGCACACGCCGACTGGGACGCACTGCATGCTCAGGTGAGCCAGCAGGGGGAGCAGCGGTGTCAGTCTTCAAGCACACGGCTTCACTTTGGGAGTATTAATGATGGTGCCCCTTGTCTCAAGGTGGCCGAACTGCAGGGGGATCTCGCACGTCTACGAGAGGAGCGGGCAGAGCTGGAGAGAGAGCTCAGCTGCCACACCTCTGAGACCCAGCAACAGGTGGCTGGCCGTCGCGGCCTGCTAGCCCCTCCCCATGTCACTCCCCAGTGCTGTTGTGCTTTGATATGGCTTAGACACTACAGCAGTAAAGCTGATTTGTAATGTCTTGTGTAGCGTTTCTTTGTGGTGCTTTTGATAATTTCCTGAAATATAAATTACCCCAAATTATCTGTGCAGGTTTCTGTGCTGCAGTCCCAAGTACAGACCTCAGAGACGCTCCTCCAGGACCTGCAGAAGTCCTTTGCACAATCACAGAGTGCCGTCCAGGGCCGCCTGGTGAGGGGGCAGCCAATAGTGTGTGTAGCCGGGGGCCACGCGGGGGCCCAAAAATGAGCATCTGAACCTCAATGTGTCCTACAGGTGGAGCTCTCTCTGTCCCACCGGAGGGTCTGTGCTGAGCTGTCCAGACTGAGGGCTACAGAGCCTGAGGCCTCCCAGGACAGGGTCCAACAAGCCGACGTGGGCCCATCCCTACAGGTACTGCCGTCTAACTTCCTAGGACATGATCCCACACCCCAAACTGCCCAGCTGCACCTCAGTTCTATGGACAGACATGCACATTATCTTGGATTAAGGTGTAACACATGTAAAGTGAAAATATATAACAAGTCTTGTGGTTTATATCAGGGGTTCTCAAATGGCACTTTTCCACTGGCAAACAGGCTCCGACCCGTAGTGCATAGAGAGACTAGTTACAGCGTGGTTCCAGCTCACTTTGGTTTTCCACTGCAGACGGGTCGGCTCGGTAAAGGCGTGCCAGGTTTGGAGAGTGTCATTGACGTAAAACTGAAGAGACACGGTGTATTCATCATGATTTACAATGTGCAAATTTTTTATCTTTTTGTTTTTTGCTGTGTGCTAATTTTCGCAAGCATGTCTGTGAGAATCACTGTGTTATGTTAGCATCAAGTGTTAGCAGAATTATCATTCGCTTGCATAAAATTGCATTAGAAATCCATTCCGTTCATCTAAGTAGGAGGAAATTTTGAGGATCTGAGTTATTGAGAATATATTTTTATATTTTGCAATGGAAAACCGTCAGTTTGCAGTACGGGTCAGGTACGGCTTGGTTCCTGGTGGCAGTGGAAAAGCACCAAAAGTCTAGACCACGGTCCAAATGCGAAGTTAATCCAGTCAATAATGCACAGTATGAATCAGTATGGTTAATGTGAAAAGGCTTAATGTGGTTTGAGTACAAAAATACAATGAAGAACCACCAAACTTTTCACACACATGATTCATAATAACCCCCCCCCAAAACGAAACCATAAGCGAGCATTAAACCAGTCTTTAAGTTTTTTGTTTTTGTTTTATATTAATGTCTAATATTGAATGTTATTGTTAATTTATTAAAATGTATGCAGTGCTGTTTTGGTATTGAAAATTGTTCTGGACCTCTGAACAAAAATCTGATGTAGACCTTTGATCAAAAACTTTAAGAACCTCTGTTACACATCTATGATTTGGATTGTCAGAATGTAATACCACATGTTGCCTGCAGGGAACGCATTGTGAGGAAAGGCTACGTATTGAGATTGTCAACCTGAAGGAGCAGCTGGAGCAGCGGACTGAAGAAAGCGGTGTGTGAGGCTTTGTCATCTGACTTGTCATGTGACCCTCTTCTTGGAGTCCACGTGTGAATGTGCATCCCGTAACATTTTCTGTTCGGTACTTTAACACCCTTTTTCTGTCCTTTTCATGTCTGCTCCTGCTTTCTGACTCGCAGAGGTCCTGGAAGGTGAGAAAATTTTGCTAAAAGTCTTTTTTTAAGTTAAACCACCATAATAATTTATTTAATCTAACAAAGTAACTCCTTCTGTGTTCAGTTAAACTCTCAAGTCTGAAGACAGAAACTGACAGAATTCAGAGTGAAAATGACAAGGTATTTATAACATTTCAGTGGCTCAGCAGCCCAAAGGATGTTTCTTTAAATTAAGGCTAACAGATGCAAGACCTATTTATTCCTGAAGTTAAAGCCCATTTTGAATCCAACTCTCTTCTATTTCTCAAGCTACAGAGTGAGTTACAGTTATGTCGCACTGAACTCTCTGGCCTGCGGGTGGCGTTGTCTCACCTGCAGAAAGAAAACAAAGCTCAGAGCAGCGACAAGGTTGGTTCATTGTGACACACCGGGTGCACTCCAACTGTGTCACCTCTGAGCATTTCAGTTCAGAGGTTTCAGTTAAGGGTGTGCATCTTTCCTATCTTTCCTTTCTGTCAGTCTGCTCTGGAGCAGCAGTGTCTTGAACTGCGCAGTCAGGTGATCAGCCTGCGCAGTCAGCTAGACAACAGTCAGGCTGTGCAGAGGGACTTTGTGCAACTGTCGCAGTCTCTGCAGGTGCGTGTGGTCATTTGTCCCCTGCATGTTACAGGAAGTGTCAGGCTGTTCACTGAGGCATGTGCCTGTTTTTACATTTCCCGTCTTCCCCTCCCTTCCATTGTCCTTTTTCAGGTGAAACTGGAGTTGATCCGTCAGGCGGGCTGTATGGATCAAGTACGGGAGGTCCTGGGGGAGGGGCCAATTGATGAGAGTTCAAAGGTCACTGACACTTCATGAGCCACAGAGCTGAATCTGTCATGAACACACTGAAAGGTGGGTGTTTACTGGACACCAAGCAGTTATTTTACCAAACACTTTTACTAAATAGTCTAATTTGATGTATGGAAGCTGACAGAGGCTGACATTACTGCTTATTTTTATAGCTAATGTTATTAACTTGAATGGAAATTGTTAGTCTCTTTCTTGCACACATCTGGCGTCCACTTCACAGTCGCCTGGGACTGTCCGTCCAGTACAACCTCTGAGTCAGCGCTGTCGGTCATGTGCTTGTTACCATGGTTTCCTGTGCTGGGTGGGACTCTGTGACTCCATCATCAATGAAGTGTCTTAACTATTAAGCCTCAATGTTTTGAAACCTTTCCATCTTTGCTGCTCCTTTTAGTCTGTAAGTTCACTTGAATGTTTATTTTTAATTTGGGGTCCTTCTGTTGGTAAGCACTTCTTTCATTATTAGTTTCTGTTATATACTAATTTTACATTTGTGCAAATCAAACTGTATGTATTTAACAGGTTTAATGATTTTGAAATGTGTCACATTCTATTGCTTCTGCTCTATGATTGAGCATAACTTAAGATTTCAGATCAGGCTGTTGGCCCTACCTTGTCCCCATTCCTCAGAATGGAGATTTTAGGTCCCTGATTGATTAGGGACTTGTGATCGGGAGGTTTCCAGTTCTTCCCTTTGGCCAGTAGGGGGCCTGCCTGCTCTGAGTGTTTGAGTGATGACTGGGGGACAACAATGAGTCTGTGATCTTTGTTAGGGTAATACCTCAGGAATTATTGAAGCGGAGTGTACTGTTATTCTGGGGGGCGGGCCTTTCCTCCTGGGCTCAGGTCATCTTTTAGGAAGGAGACATAGCAGTTTAAGAATTGATGTGCATGGAGGCAAAATCTGCAGCTTGAGAGCAAACCAGTCAGATTAACACTGAGTTTTAAAAGGGATCGCAGGAGTCGGACTGATGCCAGCTTACTTTTACCCAGTTCCGAATCTCCGTGCATTTGATTCCTGGTGCAAATCTCTCTGTCTTTATCTGTTTGACCATTTTCAAATGCACAAAAAATGTGTGAAATCTTCCACTTTGGACATCTTATCAATGTGTGCATTAAACAAATCTACATTTAAATGTCTTGCTTGTGTTTTGTTTTTGAGTTCGCGGCGTAACAGCAGCAGAGAGACAACCTCAATGGGGGGTGGGGTGGGGTGGGGGGGGGGGTGCCATTTGGGAGACCTTCAAACATACAAAAATCATTTTACCACTTGGAACACATAACAGGTTAACTCTTAAGCTAGCTAGTGAAGATGGAAAATTATTGCTGGATGGAAGATAAAAACCATGCGACTGATTTAAAATTTACAGGCAATCAGAATAAAACCAGAGAACGAGTCTCTCTAAAACACGTTTTTATTTTTATAGAATAAAATAATAGAACGTACTGATTTTATAACTGTAACCTATGTATTAACACCTTCTCATTCCATATACAGAATTATTTATATGTCTTTTACACTTCTCTTCATGATCTTCACGTGTTCATATCCTTGCTCTTCTACTGACTGGCTGGGCCCTCTCCCTTGGGTGTCTCACGCATGCTTCCTCTTCCTCCTCAGTTTCACTTCTTCTGCAGTAGAGTCTTGTCTGTCCCTGCGTGGCAGTGGGAGAGGGCAGTGTGTGAGACCCCCAGGGTGGGAAGGGTTAGGGTTAGAGGTAACATTTTACTTGAGGTGGGACACTTGAGGTGTACATCCTTACATAACGTATTAAACAAGCTGAAACTAAATGTTAGTTACATATTGATCTCATGTTTGTTCATCATTAATCAATCATTAATCAACAGTTCATATACTTCATGCAGTTATTGTATTTGTTTATGATATGTACGTAAGTAGTTAACTAAGTTATAACTAAGTTACTTGTGCCCCCTCAAGTAAAGTCTTACTGTGTTAGATTTTCAGCGATAGTGTTAAACCCAGACTGATGGTTAGCATCATTAACATCCAGAGTAATGATCCATTATACTGGCATTAGTAAATTTGCTGGTACAGTCACTATGTTCTTAGTATCAGCATTACAAGATTAATACTAAACACATGTACTTCTTAGTCTTTTTCAGTTTGCGACCTTGCAAACCTCAGTCACTGTTCAGAAGCCCCTGGAGCTGGCACACAGATCCCAGCATTCCGCATAGCGACCTGACTCGCCCCAAAGCCCACGGTCTAACAGAACTACCCCAATGTCCCAATGGTGTCCTGCTGCGTTTGATGTGGGACAGAGGGGGCAAGACAGGCAGACAGCAGAGGCGTGAAGTGCAATGTCTTTCACACTGGCGAGAGACCGAATGCCCAGCCAGCATGTAATGGTATAGCGTTTACCATGGGAAACCAAGGTGCAAGCAGTCAGTCAGGGAGGGTTGTGGGATACCTTGTTTTGTTACGGGGAAATGGATAGTGGGATTAGGCTGAAATGGGTGAGAGAGACAAGGAGGAATTAAAGAGAAATTCAGGATTAACAACTCATATTATGAAGGGATTAAAAAAGGAATGATAGAGAAGGAGGTAAAGGAGGAGGAAAAGGTACACATGATGTAGTAGGATAAAAATACCAACTTGGAAATCAACAACATTGCAGATACTATTATAAAATTAGGCGGTGATCCAAACTTAAGTTCAAGATTGATTATTAATATTACTGTCCACAAAACACAAGACCAGCTTTGACAGAGTTACACAGGTACAGGGTGAGGATGGAGCAGGCCCAGAATTCACATTAAATGTGTCACATGATTGAACATGTGACATGGCTGCCAGCAGCCTTACATCACTACCAGAGCACAAAGTAAGATATGTCGAGGTGTGAGCTGGAGAGTGATTGTACTGCGTGTGCATGTGGTGTTTCCCGTGCGCCTCCTGAATAGGTGAGTGGTGTGAGGGTCCCCCTCCCAAACTATGTCGGCCGGCCCTCACCTTCCAGGTAGTTGCGGGCGACGAACTTCAGCACCTCGTCAATCAGGATGACGGGGAACGACAACTTTAGCACCACCATCCACTGTTCTACGTTCAGGTGGGTCAGCTTGAAGACCATCTGAAGGGTGGAGAGGACGTGGGTCACGTGTGGCGGATACGAAGGCCAGAGAGACATGAGTGGCACTGAGCGCGAAGGCTAACAGTGGGAGAGGGCATAAGCACGGTGCGATGGGAAAATGGGAACACGCAGAAGGACGTGGAGAGACTCACGGGCAAGGGGTCCACGTAGATGATCAGGAAATGCAGAGACATGGAGAGAGTCATGGCAGCAAGCAGCCAGCCATTGCTCCATGGGGGCATACGCACCAGGGATTGGTTCTCAGACAAGCTGTAGGAGGCAGGGGATAGTGTGTCAATTTCCACATGCATTGCAAAAGGAAGAACAGATTGAGCCACCCTGTGACTGAGATATGACTTGGAGACCATCTGGAGGGTGGAGAGGACGTGGGTCACATGTGGTGGATACAAAGGCGCCGCTACGGGTGGCTGCCCTTCACGGACAACTTACTCTACAAAAAAGAGCAAGTTGAGGGAGGCGTAAAGACAATTTCCCTACGGGGATCAATAAAGTATTGATGATGATGATGATGATGATGATGATG
The DNA here is from genome assembly GCA_026776725.1 of Gnathonemus echidnorhynchus. Classification (NCBI taxonomy): domain Eukaryota; kingdom Metazoa; phylum Chordata; class Actinopteri; order Osteoglossiformes; family Mormyridae; genus Gnathonemus; species Gnathonemus echidnorhynchus. The sequence continues at coordinate 4,259,305 of JAODJU010000045.1, read as the reverse complement.
ATGATGATGATTGATTATTATTATTATTATACTGGGCAGGAACCAAAGATGCACAGCCCATGTTGCCTTCTGACCTGTTTAGGGCGTTGCACATCTCAATGGTGACGAGCACAGACAAAGCCATGGTCATGGGCTCGGGTGATTCAAACACCTCACAGTCAATGCCGTTGAAATCCTCGTTCTCAGGGCTGCACTGCATAAAGTGGGACTGGGGTGGGGGCACAAGACATCATCTTAGAGTGCATGTGATAATCACACAGCAATAGCCTCCTCATCATCATGATGACCCCTCACAACGATGCTCACCAGCTGGTGGTAGGTTACCATGGGACCTTCATCGCAGTACAGGAACCACCAGGCAGCAGCACCGACGGTGGCAGCGCCCACATAGCCTGGGGTATGACATGGGTGTGAGGGGGGAGGCACTCAGAGCAAGACCACCCCCCCAAGCATCTTGGGTCTGGTACCTCCAATGGCCAGGTATCTGAAGAAGAGCCAGCCGGAGATGAGGGGCTCCTTGGGAGAGCGTGGGGGCTTGCCCATGATGTCCAGGTCAGGGGGGTTGAAGCCCAGGGCGGTGGCGGGCAGGCCATCAGTCACCAGGTTCACCCACAGCAGCTGCACGGGGATCAGTGCCTCGGGCAGACCCAGAGCCGCTGTCAGGAAGATGCTGAAAAAGAGAGGCTCTCTAATGACACCACTCCCTGCATGCTGTACATTTCAGTAAAGCTCCTACAACAGTGAGACAACATGGCTGCTTTGCTCCTGACTGGCCAGAGGACAGTGCTCACCAAACAACCTCTCCCACGTTGGAAGAGATGAGATAGCGGATGAACTGCTTCATGTTGTTGTAGATGGCACGGCCCTCCTCAACGGCAGCCACGATGGAGGAGAAGTTGTCGTCAGCCAGGACCATCTCCGATGCGGACTTGGCAACGGCCGTGCCAGAGCCCATGGCGATGCCAATCTCGGCCTTTTTCAGGGCCGGAGCATCATTCACACCATCACCCGTCTAAAGAGTAAGTCAGCAGATGTATGGTTAGCTTAGGGAGTGTGCTTTTTGCCTCCCCTTGCTGGCCAATCCACATGTGTGGTCCCCACTGGCTCACCATGGCCGTGATCTCATCGTAGCTCTGCAGGTACTCCACGATCTTGCTCTTGTGAGACGGCTCCACACGGGCGAAGCAGCAGGCCAAACGCACGGCTTCACGCTGGTCCATCACCGACAAGTCATCGAACTCGCGGCCCGTGAAGGCACGGCCTGTCACATCCTCGTCCTCGTTGAAGATGCCGATGCGGCGGCAAATAGCCACGGCTGTACCCTTGTTGTCGCCTGGATGAGAACGTGAGATGTTAGTGATCTGGGAATGAAGAACTCCATAGGAGAAGAAAAGAGGTGGGCGGAACAGGAGCCAGACGTAGAACTGACCGGTGATCATGATGACACGGATGCCAGCGTCTCTACAAAGCTCGATGGATCCAGTGACTTCTTTGCGAGGAGGGTCTAACATGCCCACGCAGCCTACAAAGGTCAGGTCCATCTGTGGGGCAGAGAGACCCCATGGGCATGAGCCACATCCCTTCACACTATGACCCGTGCTTGATTTTGGCAGAATCCCCACACGATATGTCCCCTGACCCCTAGTAAAATCCCCTGTTTTCATTTTATGAAATAAAAACATAAATGTCAACAAATAATGAAGCTTTCAGCCAGAAAATCAGGAAGGAATCTCCCTGAACGGGAGCACAAACAGCCCCACAGTCCTCTTAGGTCTCACCCTGTGGCCACTGGAAAATCACCTTCTAAACTCACTGGCATGTCAAAAACGCTACTGAAAAAGTTTGGCTAGACCCTGGCCCTTGCACCCCAACACCGGTAGCTGCTCTCTCTCCCTCTCACTTCATAGTCAGCAAACTTGGTTGAGTCCTCCAGGTTCATCTCCTCCTTCTTCAGGGGGGTGTCGCGGGTAGCTAGGGCCAGGCAGCGCAGTGTATCACGCCCGGTGCCCCACTCCTTGATGACGGCCATGATCTTGTCCTTCACTGGACCGGTTAGGGGCACGCGGGTGGTGCCCACGCGGACATATGCACACCTCTCAATCACACCCTCAGGGGCACCCTGTCAAAGGAGGTAATAAGATGGGCATATTTATGGCAAAACTACACACAGAAGGTGGGGACAGGAGCGCATGAGCAATTATAGAATGATCCCATGCAAAGAGAAAAAAATCAAACAGTCACACTCATGGGGTGGACTGAACGCCTCTCAGGGAAGAACAATGCAATGACACTGGTGCAACCCAACCTTCACAAACATCTTGTTGCCAACAGGAGCCTTAGAAGACTTGGCAGGGGAGCAGTAGACAGACATAGACTTCCTGTCACGAGAGAACTCCAGGGTGAACTCCTTCTTCATCAGTTGCTTGATCACCTGTAATAGGAGGTCAAAGATCAGACGTCTTATCTGTGTTCTATAGAGCACTTTGATGGAATTGGCATACATGATGTCTTGTGTTCTGTAGACAGGGTGTAGTCTCTAAGACTGTTGAGTGGGTGTAGCATACTCACTGCACAGCAGGAATTGGCCCTCTCCACCTTGGACAGGTTACGCACGTCGGTGCTGAACACATTCATCTTTTCTACCAGGCAGCACAGGGCAGTTTCTGTAGCTTCGCCCACCTTCTCATAGATGCCCTTGGCCTAAGGGGTGGAGTGTTGGGGGTGGGGGGGATGCAGAGAATGAGAGACCAGACTCCAGAGAGAAAAGGAGGAAAGAGACACAGTCAGACAAGGAGTTAGTACACAGAGACAGATGGACAGATAGGGAGGAGGTTGGTCCACAGAGAGACAGACAGAGATTTGGTGATAGTGCAGGGAAAAGGGGGGATGGACTGACCTCATTGAAGTCCAGAGAAGAGTCATTACAGAGTGCACAGATTGTAGCCAGCTCCACCAGTCCATCATAAATGCTGCAGTTCACCCGGGCACCAGCCTTGGTACTGAGAAGAGAAATGACACACTTCATGACATACTAATGTCAGTATCTGTTCAATGTGTGCGTCATCAGCTCTCGAATCTGTCAGGTATAGTCTGTTAGATCTGAGGAATACATTTTATAGAGTGGCGGCCCTTTGTAGCCAGTAATAGCCCTACTTGGACTGAACCCTGGGTTGGTTGTTGGAAAGCATCATGGAAGATTGGACCTGGTTTTAGCTGCTAGTATGCTTATTGGATTACGGAACCGGGACTGACTGTTGGTAAGCATGTACAAGAACTAGACCCGGTTTTGGCTGTTGATATCCTTAATGGATGATTGAACCCAATGCTGGCTGTTGGTATGCCTGATGGGGGACTGGATTCTGTCTTGCCTATCTATGAACATAACATAGAATTAGAGACAGTGTTGGATATTTATGTAGTTGATGGAGGACTGGACCTGGTGTTGGTTGAAAATAAATGTGACATAGAACTTACACTTCTCCCTCGGGTGTGTACTTGGAGCCTGAGATGTTGAACTCCTCCAGGGCGACATGATCGCCCTCTACCTTGTCAATGATGAACATCTAGAGGGAGACAGACAGATGAACCATTTACTTCCTGTGTGGCCAGCAGACCACCAGGTGCTGTGGCCCTGGTGACCTGCTGTGGATCCTGTTGTGCCCTTGGAGTGTGAGGTAATGCTCTCAATCTCTCACCTTGGTTACACACATCTGGTTGGTGGTGAGGGTGCCCGTCTTGTCGGAGCAGATGACAGAGGTACAGCCCAGTGTCTCCACAGAGGGCAGGCTACGCACGATGGCATTCTTCTTGGCCATACGACGCGTGCCCAGAGCCAAACAGGTGGTGATGACGGCAGGCAGACCTACAGGGGCATCAACACCGTAGGCCTAACATCAAATAATTTTGCAATTAAATCACTGAGTGTGTATTTAAGTTGTAATTGAATACATTCGGTGTGTATTTAGTCCACATACATACCCTCAGGAATGGCGGCCACAGCCAAAGCCACGGCGATCTTGAAATAGTAGACGGCACCGCGGATCCAGGAACCACCATGGACCGGGTCGTTGAAGTGGCCTATGTTGATCATCCACACGGCAACGCAGATGAGGGAGATGACCTTGGACAGCTGCTCGCCAAACTCATCCAGCTTCTGCTGCAAGGGGGTCTTCTCCTGCTCCGTGGCAGCCATCTGGTCTCGGATTTTGCCAATCTCAGTGGAAACACCAGTGGCCACAGCGACGCCGATGGCTTTGCCGGCAGCAATGTTGGTACCCTGATGGTAAAGGAGGGAAGAGTCACTGATAGAATCCCGACTGGAACCAAGCTGGCAAAACCGCAAAGATGGAACATAAGATTCTTCATTCAGGGTTAGATTTCTAGTGATAGGTCACTACAAGGAGGAAGTGGAGGAAGCTCACAGAGAAAAGCATGTTCTTTTTGTCTTGGTTGACAGCTCTGGGGTCAGGGACAGGATCAGTGTGCTTGATCACACTCACAGACTCACCTGAGGGTGACAGGAAGTAGGAGAAGCATGAAAACATGATATATACAAAGGACATAAAATAAACCCAACAATGAAAAAGAAGGGGAGAGGGGCAGAACAAGGCCTACCAGTGAGGATGGACTGATCAACACGCAGGGTGGTGGAACGGATGGAGGTGATTCTGATATCAGCGGGGACTTTGTCACCAACTGAATGGGACAGAGACAAAAGGAAGATTAAACTGAGAAGCTGAAAAGGTGTTTAGAGGTTTGAGAATCAAAAGCCAGGAGAGGCTACGCATTAGCAGAGTATGTCCAGGCGTCACACATCCTGCGACTGAATGAACATGTAAACATTTTCACTTTCATATCGTTCTTGTGTTGGGGTGGATCAGAATCCAACAGTCCGGATCAGTAACTTAAAAGTCAGTCATGGGATCTCAGAGGGGTGAGAGTTAATTATGGGGTTTGACCCTATTCCCTGTGCTCGTGCTTCACCACATTTGCTGCGTTTGTGGCCCATTAAAGTGGTTGCGGGGTACAGGTCAGTGTGGGATTGTCGGGCTAGCCAGCTGACCCCAATGCAGTAAATTAACATTGATACGGGACACTGAAAGGGAGACATGTAGGAACAGGCTGATATGGAAGGCAACAGGTGTGTGGTAATATATGTCGGCCCAGAGAGAGGGAGAGAGCGAGAGGGTCAAGGAGGAGGGGAGGGAGAGCGGGAGGCAGGGAGAGAGACAGGTGCTGGGTGGTATTTATACCCCAGCCTTCATTTTCCTTCTCTCAGCAAGTTTGCTGGCCCTCTCCGTGTTCCCCTGGTGCCTTACATGGCAGACGGCATCTCTGTCTTTCTGAAGGACACCCCCCCCCGGCCATCTTCACATCTGCTGCACCAAAGCCGGCTTATGTAAAGCCCCGATGACGGAGGAGCCCCGTGCCAGCCGCCGGCGCGCCTTACCGGACACCTCGACGATGTCCCCGGGTACGATCTCCCTGGCCTTGATCCTCTGCACGCTCTTCCTGTCGGCACGGTACACCTTGCCCATCTCAGGCTCGTACTCCTTCAGGGCCTCGATGGCGCTCTCTGCATTGCGCTCCTGGGAACAGAAATGTCATTGGTTTGCTATCCAACAATGCTGTGCCTCTGATCCTCTCTTTTTAAATGTAATTTAGACTGCTTATGCAACATGACTATTACTACATGCCATTCCTACAATCATCTATCAGCTGTAACACGAGTCTTTCTCCAGGCCTTAACTATAACTTGAATGCTGCTTTTTCCATTAAACAACCTTGGAACAAGGTTAATGTAACATGGCTGTCCTTTTGAGTTACAGCGCTGTTGTTTTCCTCATCCTTTACATCCTCTTTGATACGCGCTCTACAGACTTGGTTACCACGGCGATGCTGACCTGCCACACTCCCACCACGGCATTTGCGATGAGGATGAGGAGGATGACAAAAGGCTCCACGAAGGCGGTGACTGTCTCTTCGCCTTCCTCAAACCAGGCCAGCACCTGTGTGAAACAGATATCCAGAAGGACAGGGTCAAAATGGACGGCTAAGGTCGGGCACAAGAGGCCACGTGGCACATACGATTTGTGTTTCCTGTAATGTTCAGTCCAGCTTCGCTGTTTCGGGATTCTTCTGTGGATGCTCTGCATGAAAATTGCTCCCAAACCAAGGTACTTATGCCCTGTAGGCATGAAGGATAAATGGACCTGTCCAATGGGCATGTAGAAGCCCCAGTATATTTAATTATATTTTCCTTATAATGGGACATGTTTTCATACCCAAACTGCAGCCCCTCCTCTGTTTCACAGCTGTCTGAATGTCATGATTATGAGCATAGTGCCGTTTGTTTACATTCAGCCCGGCATGTTTCATATACTTCACTTACAGAAGGGCCACATTAAGTGTTACAAAGAGCAACGGTGACACCTTGCCTTCCTTAGACCAGGGAATCTGGTCCAGTGAAGCACAGTTGGAAATGGTAATGGTTAGTCCTTTTTCCTTTGCCGTACTTCCTAACTCTTTCACCCATCAACTTTTACTTAATGCAGCACGATATTCACAAGCAAAACGATTCTGAGAGCCAGTCAATGAATGAAAAAGAAACGTTTCATGTTTTATAAGTGTCCTGGTTTCATAATGATCTATTTTGCAATGTTATGTTTTGCAATCACGCCATGTAATATTACCGCTACCTGCATCCCCCTCCCCACTCCCGCCATGACACCCCCTCTGTCACCCCCTCTATCACCCGCTGTCACCCGCTCTGGTAGCAGTCTGTCGCTCCTTCTCCTGCTGACCTTTTCCTGAAGGATATGGTTTCTTGCTGTGGCCCAAGACGTTCCTAAAATAAACAGGTTCCTGCCACTCCCAAATGATCCTGTCCTTCTAAGGCTGTACTGACAGCTGTCTTAGGACAGGGAGCATGTGCAGGGGAGGGTGGGAATTAATATCCCTTTAATTCAGCTCCAAAATAAAATTTAAAAGGAACTGATTGAGGGGGAAAATGGGGAGAAGGAGGTCAATACTTGCATTGATGGGAAGGAACCATGATACCCAGAGAAAAGTAGAGAGGCTGGGTCACCTTATAATCCCCAGCTGTTCTGTAACAGTGGATGGTGGGTCCAAGACTGGACAAGGTGGATCACAAACATCCACAATGTTAATAACCTGAACAAGGTGCTGCAATTTTTATGCGTGATTCTGGTCAAGTAGCACAGTGTTTCCTAACCTGGTCCTCTGGGACCCCCAGACAGTCCATGTTTTTGCTCCCTCCCAGCACCCTGCCAGACAGTCCAGAAAAATACGGCTCCCAGAGGTCCGGGTTGGGAAATACTGATGTAATCGACCAGGCATGGGCCTGGTCACTCCGGTCCACTCTTTTGGCACTCGGGGAGACAAATGTTATTTCAGTGTGAGTGTTGTTACCAGGGCTCTGAGGTGCACAGGAAGCATACTGAAGGGATACGGGGCCACCAAGAGAGACACTTAGATGGGGAAGAAGTAAAAAAAAAAGCTGTGGCTGTTTGCTCCCAAGTCAATAGATGTGCCATTTGTGTCATACAGAGGAGCTGGTGGGAGGATGTTGATCTAATCTGGATCATTTGATCCTTTCACACAAGCCTTAGGATGGAAGAACCAACAGGCACTGATTCTTCTGATTCTTCCTGCTCTCCGTGAAGACTGAAGGTTCCCATTAACTTCTTGGCTAATTGTTAGCTTGTTATTGCTCATCAGGAGTGGGCTGCACAGGTTCATAGTGACATGGGGAAAGTTACTCACAAATGAGATGCAGGCAGCCAAAAGCAGAATCCTGACCAGCAGATCTTCAAACTGCTCGATCACCAACTCCCAAATGCTCTTTCCTGATGGGGACAGAGCGAGAGAAAGGATGGACTGGGGATTAATATGAGTTTGAGGTGTTGGGCGTGAGCATTATGTTTGATTCTGTCTGTGTGGGGCCTTGAGCAATTGTCCTGTGTCCCGTCTGGCCAGACCATGAAGGTCCACATTTATCACGTTACATGTGACATGTCAATTATGTAAGGAGCAGAAGAGACCATCCCATTCCAGCATAGAAATGACCTCCGCACTCATTTGTAATTTGGTAACAGTGCAAACTGAGGGGGACCAATGTGTTAACATAGGGAGAGACGGACAGGGTCAGGGGCAGGGATGTTACAGGACATACGGGTGTAAAGAAGGGACATGACAAGCATAAGATATGTGACAAGCAGAGGTGTTGATGTGTGTGGGAATGACATATGCATAGCCAAGGTGAGGAGGTGGGAGGTCGCCTACCTTCTTCAGCTGGGAGCTCTGGTTGGGTCCACCATTGGAAACAAGAGAAAAGAAACACAGGAGATTAGCAGAGACGCCCCGAAAATTACCGCAACCTCTTTATACCACGGAGCAACCAGGTCAAGGGATATGAAAGCAGTGAAGGTACAGGACACAATCCAACATCTAATGTAGTACAAGAACACAGCTAGTCACACAAATCCCTTAGTCTTCAAAGACAATATTCATAATGGCCATCGCACACAGTTCCTGTCACTCAATGTCTGTTTAATTATTACAAAGCTCTGCTGTCCTCTGGTCCTCACATCTCAGAGATTTGTCTGACTTGTTCCTGCTAACCAGCAGCTTGTATATTGTCTCTTTCAACCCTTCTACACCCAGATCCTCCTGCCACTCTTCTGCTTACTCCTAGGAGCTTTATATGGCCATGAAAGTCAACTGTAGGACATAGCAGATGTGCTTCCATTTAGATCAGAACATCACCATGCCCTAAATACCTACAAAACATCTGTCTACATCTGTACATCTACTTCTTTTTCTTCTTTTCCTGCTCACCTTTCCATCACCCTCTCTCTACTCCCCACCGGTTCCTCAGGGAGTGACCTCATAAGAGTCATCTTGTTCCCCAGCTCCGCTACCACCACCACCCCCCACCGACTGGCCCCATCCTTGCCACACTGACTCTCAGGTTCTCACCATTGTAGCCAAACTTGGCCAAGTTCTTCTTGAACTGGTCAGGAGTGAGGCCAGTGATTTCATTCACCCCAAAGAAACCCAGGCAGTCAGCTGGCGTCTTCGTGTGTGAATTCTCCATCGTCTTGGTTTGGGGGAGACTTCAGGGCAAAGATAAAACAGCACTTATTGATTTATACGAAGACATATTTGAAGGTGCCTTGTCTGGTCTCATCTGATAGCTATAAGTGTCAAATAGTACCCACCACCTGGTATTGTTTCCTCTCCCCTCTCACTGTTGTCTCTTTCCTCCTCTGGCAGGAGCACTGGGCTGACAGAAAGTGCAAACTGGCGCTAACTTTGATTGGGTTTTATACAGCCATAGCATATCCCATTGGTGGCAGCACACTCCACTGCCCCTTCTCATTGGCTGAGCCCATCACACATGGGCATGGGGTGGAGCCTGGCGATAGGCGGGCATTGGGAGGGCAAATTGTAAGAATTGGGCAACAACTTTGGAAGCGGTTGCATCAAATGAAAATGGAGACTGTTTTTGGAACATGCATGGTCAGTAGAATGGGAGGTACACTGGGGGGGGGGGACAGGCACTGGGAGCCAGCTCATGTGTCTGCAAGCAGAGGAAGGGGACGTGGGAAGAGCGAGAGGAATGTGGCTCCGTGTTAAAATGTACAGACTCATGAGAGAGGGCATGTAAGTAGAGGGGTTAGAACAGCACAGAGCACTAATGGTCTGAACAAGCAGGAAGCACACTTAGCTCATGGATGGCAACAAAGATGGCTGCCGAGGTAGGGCACGTACTCCTCAGATAGCTCGCGGACCAGCTGGGCTTGCTGATCTCTGCATCTTTTCCCACATTCGCCATGGAAACATGATGCAAAAGCTACAAAAGACCGGCAGCCATTCAGCGTACAGCGTGGTTTAAGGATACGACGCTGAGCTTCTGATGATACTGCGACTCAGAGAGCAGGGCTAACGCCCAACATCACTGCCAGGGGAGGGGCTAAGGCCACGAGAGGCGGGCCAAAGGAAGAAGGGGCAGGGCTAAGGGGGTGAGGGGTCAGCATTGAGGCAACCCGTCACTCTGCAGAAAACAGAATCCCAAACATTGAACCTGCTATAGCCTCCTGAGACCCCACCCATTCATTTATGTCCATTGCAGTGGACATTTTGTTTTTGCATATACCTTTTCACTGAAAACTTATTTATTCCTGTTGTACACTACAGAGGACATGCTATGAAATTAAAAATAAAAATAAATTTGCAAAAAGATGTCTTATTTCCTCCAAAGACATAGAAAATCACAATTAACCTAAAACTGAAAGACACTTTTTTCCATGGGTCTCAGGAGGATAGAAACAGATTGATGTAGGGTTGCATGCAAAACAATAAAAAACACTTGACTAAGTGGTACCAGAATAAAGTCCTGGATCCTCTACATGGAGTGTTTAAAAGTAGGAAAATCACACAGGGCTCAGTAAGACAGGGTATATTATGGGAAGGTTACACTCTCCATGCGCATTTCTTTATGCGTGTAGAGCGTTCACTGTAACCCCTTTGGGGACACTGGATGTCATGAGGGCATGAGGGCAAGACATCGGGCAGTGAGGTGGGAAGCCAGCTCTCCCTGCACTGTGTACGCAGCGTGCCCCGGAGTGCGGTCTTGGTGACACGTGCGGGATGTCCTCGCCGGGCCAGTAAGGGAGCCCCCGCCCTCAAAGGAAGCAGAGAGATCCGTAAACTGCTAATGAGACGCCAACACTTGACCAGCTCCCAAATCCTGCAAGCGCCTGCTTCACTCGCACCTAGGGTGACCACCTAATCCATGTCAGGAGGGACGCTAAAAGCTACTTCAGCTTTTACAAATTACCTTAAAGTTGAAAGGGTTCTGTGCTCGGCTAAAATGTTTGGTTAGTTCCTAGATCGAAAGACTCATCCAGCTGTTTCACATTAACATTACTGACACATATGCATGATTATAGGAGACTGACCAATCAGCACACAGCAAGAACCCAGTGCTTAAGTGAAATCCTGGTCCTTTTAATTGAAATGGATGAAATGGTAGTTTACAAATCCTGTTGTAGCTCATAGCGTCCCTCCTGACATGGATTAGGTGGTCACCCTACTCGCACCCCAGACCGTGTTAGGTCACACATAGAAGGCTTTTCTCCTAATCTTGCTCCATTTATTTTATTATACCCTTACTTCTTATGAGTTTATTTTTATACACAGGCAGTGCCCAGGTTAAGGTGGCCGACTTACGAACAACTCGCACTTTTGAACAGATCACCATGAAGCCTATTATAATAAAAATCTGAGTTAGATACACGGGTTTGTAATAATGAAAGCAGGCAGTGCTTTGGGACACTCAAGGAAATGTCTTTAATGGTTTGTCGGCTCAAGGTACAGTGCAGTACCATTACTTCTATTTTCATTATTCTGCACTGTTTTATTGTTTTTCTGACTTATATATAAATTCCAATTTGAGACAGACTTAGGTAACAGACCTCATTCGTAACCTGGGGACTTCCTGTATCGCCCTTCCCAAAATGGCTGCCTGAAGCGCCTATGGTCCCTGGTGTGTCCTCTTGCATTTATTATTATGGTTTTGCCCTAATTATTTTAACCTAGGCCTTATAGTGCCCCCCCCCGGCTGTTTACCCACCTGTCGACCTCTGACCTTCTAGGGTCAGCCTGTCAGACCATAGGTCCCAGCGACTCACTGACATTTAATTTAATATCCCAAAGGGATTAGGTTACCCTGGCCTGTAATGTTATGTGGCAGGGTGTTGTGTTAATGTACTGCTCTGAGTCTGCAGTAATCTCGCTCCCCCTGCTGCAGACAGCATGTGTGCAGACTTGTGTTAACCCCCTGCACCCCCAGCATCTGGCACTCTGATCCTGCTCAGATCCTCCCCCCCCAGGGGTGGCAGAGATGGGAGTGGTTATACTGGGCTGAGCTGGGAGGCGGGTGCTGGTCCCAGTGTCAGCAGGGAGCAGTAATGTGAGAGATTACCATGGTTCCAGGGGGACCAGCCTGGTCGCCATGCTCTGTGCGTATTTATGGCTATGACATACGCACATGCACACACACCCATACACACAAACACACACATGGTTCATATATTCCTATCATTGTGGGGACTCATCATTCATTTCTGTGGGCATAACCCTAATCCTAACCATGATAACCCAAACCCTTACCCAGCCTTAAAATTAACCAAAAGTGACCAGACAACATACAAGACTTTTGGCATTTTTATATCTTTAACATTGCAATCACATATTTTTATAATACTGAGTTTTCCCTTGTGGGGACCAGAGAAATGTCTCCACCAGGTCAAGATGACCATTTTTATCATATTGTGGGGACATTTGGCACTCATGATGTAACATTTAATCCTTCATGATCGCAGTCACATAGACACACACACATGCACAGCACACACAGGCACTCTCCTGTGTATTTCTGGACATGATTCTGTGACATCCTCCATGTACAGATTAACACCTTATTTTACACACTGACATCCTCCATGTACAGATTAGCACCTTATTTTACACACTGACATCCTCCTGTATAGACTAACACCTTATTTTACACACTGACATCCTTCTGTACATACTAACACCTTATTTTACACACTGACATCCTCCTGTACAGACCTGCAACTTATTTTACACACTGACATCCTCCTGTACAGACCTGCACCTTATTTTACACACAGACATCCTCCTGTACGGACAAACACTTTAGTTTATACAGATATCCTCCAGGACAGACTGATGGTGCTTTTCCACTGGCAAACAGAAACCAACCAGCACCCTTCTGCACACTGTGTGCCTCAGCATGCGTCGTCCCCGCTCTGTGATTTTAAGTGGCCTACCACTTTGTGGCTGAGTTGCTGTTGTTCCCAATTGCTTCCACTTTGTTATAATACCACTAACAGTTCACCATGGAATATTTAGTAGCGAGCAAGTTTCATGAATGGACTTATTGCACAGGTGGCATCCCATCACGGTACCACGCTTTAATTCACTGAAACAAATTTGGAAAAAAGTTGAGCTGCTGCAAAATAACTTTTTATGTGTTTTCCTTTCTAACAATAGTCACTGTGCTACATTTTGCTTTTTGGTCTCAGTGAAATTGGCACCATTATCCTTGTAGACCTGTCGCTACGATGCCTAGGATTGGTTATTTTATATTTCGCTATCATAAAAAAAAAAGAATGCTACCAATCACAGATCTTGGGGTGGGTGTGTCAGTGTGATGTGTAGTGTAGTGGGGATGTGTACAGCATCAGTTCCACGCAGAAGTATGAATCAGCCTTAACACATTATTTTAGACACTGACATTCTGTTGCACATACAGGCATTTGAATCATGTACCTCTGCAGCACACTGTTAATCTTCCTCCTTCCCTCTCTGCTTTCCTCCCTCACTCTCACTAAATACTGGTATTATCTGTCAGGCATACACCATCATACTATAAAGAGGACCATCATTTATTTACAAATAGATTATAACATTACTATATAATACTAGTGTTTCGCATCTTTTTTGCATTGTTAAATATGTTTCATACACCCAACAAAATGCACAATAAATGTAAAGTAATCTCTTATTGAATATGTGAATACCTGAGGTCACGTGACTCCTCCCTAAGCTTTATTCAATCAACCAATTAAATGGTCTCTCACATCAAACTCCTATTACAGTTTTTCTCAATTTTTAGGGGCTCTGCACTTTTTGAAACATACTCAAGAGCATTTCTCAAAACAGTTCATGCATATAGCACAACACTATGGTTTAGCTACAAAAGCCTGTAACTTACCCAAAACAATTAACTTATGTCTCAAAAGTAAATGATTTCACCAATGAATTAGTCAGTGTCACCAAAATGAAGATTACAATAAGCATCGTTTTAGCCGTGAGAGTCAAAATGCTCAGATATACTGTCAGTATGTCAGCATAAATATGCTCCTGAGATCCAAAATTCTGAAAGATATTTGGTTCCCACTTCCTCATTGTCACTGACTGATCATTTTTCATTAGCAAACTGATACTTATTCAGGTCAAAGACACCAGTTTCAACATTGCAAGGCTCTACTTTACAGTTTGCAAAGTTCACTGGCAAGAGAAAGCACTCGCATGCACACGTAACTTCAGATCTCAAGACACAATACAACAGCAAAACCAAAAAGCCACACAGCACTGTATAACAGTAAAACAGCAAAACAGCAAAACAGCAACGAGGTCATGTATTGTGGGAAGCAAAAACAGAACGACGTATCACTGCAATTTAAGGAATATATTTTTGAATCATTTTGAAAGCTTGGTTAACTGCTTTGTATGTGGTGGCTAACATAATGATCACATATATATATAGTTTTAGGTGTAAAATGATTACAATGGGAAGCTACATAATCTGTTGCGACCAACAAGACTAAAGTAACTGAAAACCATGCAAAGGTTAATGGTGCATAAGGGAGCCTCCATAGAAGAGAGTCTAACAAGCAGCCGGTTCCTGCTTTCATTATGCGATAGCACACACCAATCACATCTACCCATTTTTCAGAACCTTTCCTCTGGCCAGCAGGTGGTGCAGTGGTAAAGATACTGGTTTGGGACCCTAAGGATTGCAGGTCACCTGAGGTGATCCGATATACTGGAGAGAGGTAGAGCAGTGTATGGCTCCTAAGAATCTGTCATGTGCTTTGCTGCTACCCGGTGCACGTTAATTCAGAATGAAATACCCATCAAGAAATGAAGCAGTGTGAACAATGCAGAGGAATTCACATCTGTCAGCAGGCCATGCTTGGCACATGGCAGCATCAGAGGAAATCACTCTCTGCTGATTCATCTCTCTACCAGGCCTCTGCATCTGTGTATAAAATCACACCTACCTACTGTATTGTCCCTAAACTGCATCTACAATGATGAGCTTTCAATAAACATGGTAGGGCAGATGAGGGTAGTTTTGTAGAGCGCCACAAGGGCGGCGATCCACTGAGAGGCAGATAGAGAAGTACAATCATGCTGAATAACAAAAAGCTGGGGTGAAACCGTACAGCTAAAACCCCAAACCCAGCTGTCACCATTTGTGCAGGTGGGAAGAAGGCATTCCTCATTTTTCCATGTATATTTAACCCCTGTTCTGCCTCGGCAGCCATATTAGGAGAGCTCAAAGCTGAGTGACGGACCGGGGGAGCGGCATGGAAAGAATCTGCCGATGACAGGAAGAGAAATGGTGAAAAGAGAGATATAGTGAGAGTGACACCAGGGTGGAGGTATGGAAACCAATGGTTAAATATAGAGAGCTCTGAGTCTGGACTGTCAATTAGCAGAGTGCGGTGCTGAGAGACCCGGCCTGTTTCGGATTAGTGATCGGCACAGTATAATATGGGCTCACTCCAGGGTGCACAAGCAGTGCTTTTTAAGCTTTATGGTGGTGTTAGATTCGCGTGGACGTGTGTCAATGTGAGTACGTGCGAGTGGATGACAGAAAGAGCAGCCAGTTAAAATGGTCGGCATTTCTGTGCATGTGAGCTGTGAGTATATGTCAGCTCATAGATTCCTGCAACTTCTTCTCATTTCCACGCCTAATTTTCCTTCCTGTTTGTTTCGTTCCAGTCTTCTTATCTGTCACTATTTGTCTCGATCTCTACCATCTATGTCTAATTGTAAAAATATTCAAATAAAAAAGTATTACAGCATAAACCTTGTGTGAGTCAATAAAAGACTGGGTTTGGGTTGGGTTTGAAAAGAGGAATTTTTTGGGAATGAGCACTTGGTTAACTGTTCAACAGAACAATCAAGCACAAACCATTTTCTTGCCCTGCTTGCATCCACCAATCACAAATCCCCATTACAAAATCATGAACAGGTTTCAGGTAGATGGATGTCAGTATAAATCACTTACTGCAAATGCAGAGAATTAAATGTGATGTACTTTAACCAAAAATGAAAATAAATTCAAATTTTATAAAGAATGAATATGAAAAATCATGAAGAAACTTCATAAAGTATCTGACGCTTTAAGGAAGCATGCAAAAAGCACAGAAAAACATATAAGTATATAAAACATAGCTATGAGAAAAACTTCAAGACAACAGTAAGACTAATTAAGCATCACAGATGTGTATTCAGAATGAAATAACATGTGTGAACCCTAATCCTGCAGCCCCCCCAGCCTGCAGCTGGCCCCGTGTAATAGTTGGCAACATGGAGCCATTACTACAGATCACAGTAACAGAATCTGTCACACCCAGTAATGCTTGTCCCTCTGTACCTCCACCTCGGCCATGGTGACTGTCACAGTGCTCCAGTGCATCCCTCTGGATGTGGTCCAGGCCCCTGTGCCCCTCATTTCACTCATTAGAGAGGCCGAGTGCTCGCTTTCCTCCGGCTGGTTATTTTTACCGCAGGCTTGGCTGTAAGCCTTACAAGGCCCCTTTTGCGGGGGTGACTCCCTCCCTCCAGCAGCCTCTCCTGAAGGTCCATGAGGCTGCTGATTCAAAGGAAACTCCTCTGACACTGTGGCTGCCTGTATGAATGAATGTCCCATTTATATAGTGCTTTTCGAGACAGCAAAGCACTTTGCAGAAGCAATGGGGAGCCACTTCAACCACCTCTGTGTAGCACCTACCTGGATGATGCGACGGCAGCCATTCTGCACCAGTACACTGACCACACAGTAGCTAAGGTGGTGAAGGGGCAGGAGAGAATTCACCAGTTATAGGGGATGATTAAGAGGCCAGATTTGAAAGGGCCACAGTGGACAATTTTAGCCTGGAGATCCAGGTATGACCCCTACTCTTTCAAAAGATGTCCAGGGATCTTCTATGACCTCAGAGAATTAGGACCTCAGTTTTACATCTCATCTGAATGATGGAACCATTTTTGCGGCACAGTGTCCCCATCACTGCACTGGGATCCACACAGACCACCAGATGGGCTAACCTGTTGGCCACACCAGCACCTCTTCCAGCAGCAACCCAGCTTTCCTAGTTGGTCTCCTAAGTACTGGCTAGACCCAAACCTGCTTAGTTTCAGATGAATTTCATAGCCTGATCGGCTGGTGTAGTAGTATAATATAGTTTTATAGTAACACTGAACTGATGACATCTTGTTGCTATTGGTGCTCAGTTGTACCGATACAATCATCTATAGCATGTGGGTGTTTTATTAATGACAGAAGTAAGGAACAAATGAGCTGTGCTGTACCGTCCCATGCTGAACACAGAGAGAAAAGTACAAGAAGCAGGTAGGAGGGAGGCCTCAGAGCCTGGGGAAAGAGAGAGAGAGAGAGAGAAGAGAGAAGACCACTCAGAGACAGCAATGGAGCAGGAAACAAGAAGGAAGTGACAGGATGGGGAAAAAAAGAGGTGTGGAGAAAGGGAAGAGTATGGAATCAAAACGGGGTGGAGTACAGAATGAGAGGAGAATGAAATGAAAAGAAGTTGGGAGGAGAACAGAAAGAAAGGAGGATGAAAGGAGAACAAAATGTGAGGAGGAAGGGAGGAGTAAAGAATGAAGGAAGGATGAGAGGAGAACAGAATGAAAAGAAGTTGAGAGGAGAACGGAAAAAAAGCAGGATGAAAGGAGAACAAAATGTGAAGAGGAGTACAGAATGAGAGGAAAATAAAATTCATAGGGCAAGGAGAAGAATAGAATAAAGGAAAGATGGAAAGAGATGAAGATCTGGAGGACAATGGAATGGAGGAGGGGAGGAGAAAAGTAGATAAATAAGTGAAAGAGGAGACCTCTTAACATCTCAGAAGCTCATAAATATAAACCTGCAGTAATAGACTAATCCCGCTAAACCATGCAAATATTTTTGAACAAAGTTTTATTAAAGTGTTTGTTTCAGCAAATGTTTATTTCTCAAAGGATAACAGAGGCAGTGAGTTGGAGAGGTAGAGGAAGATGGATCAGGTATATTTAGAACCATAACACAAACTGAAGAGGGGGGGTGGTGACAGGTGCCAGTAAACAGAGAGAGAGAGAGAGAGAGAGAGAGAGAGAGCGAGAGCGAGCGAGCAGGAGGGGCACCAACTGGGAGAGGACACACACAGATCTGTCTCAGAAGGTCAGAAGGTGGTACTGACAGCACACTGCAGACCATGTGTGATGATGAGCAACAACACAAAACCCTGGAGATTCAGTTGAGCTGATGCATGATGGATGCTGCTATGTATGGGGCATGTACACCTGTGAGGGTCCCATACCATGTTGGGATCATGAGAAAAAAATCTATAGAGCAAGACTGATGACTACCCTTGCCGCCAATGCCAACTGACTGCCTGGCACACACACATCCACACACATAAACATACATACACACATACATTATCAGAAATTCAGAGACACCAATTCACCCAATCACCTTTTTGAAAAAATATATTTAATAAATCACACAATAACCCAGTACTGGATCAGCAGTTGGAAGAATGATTGATGAATTAATGTATGATTAATCCCAGTTTCATTTTAAGATACAGATTCCATATTTCAATAATGATGGTGATTGGAATCTGGAATTTATATATTGTTCTGGAACATGTCTGTGAACGTTTTGGATTTACCCTGCAGACCCATATAGAGTGACAGTCACAGCAGCTCTGTTCATTTCAATGGGCCATTTTTTATAACAAGGGCAGATCATGAAGCCTCTCAATAGTTCCTGGAATTTACCAGCAAATACTAGCAGTACAGTAAAGATGCAGCAGAAGAGCCAATTTCTGATGCACTTTCATAGGGTAAGACGTTTAAAAAATCTGATTGCATATTATCAACACATCAGTATCAAAATGGCATGTGCATTAAAGCATGTTAGTGGATTATTCTTCACTAAATCAGTAGACTTAGGGAACATTAACAGATAAGAAATAATAGGCTATGATACTGGAGAAAGTTAACGATACGTAACGTTTAACCATAAACAGTCTACTCACTGTCAATTCAGTTCCCTTAATACTATTTCTTCCGTTCACCCTCACCCTGTACCATGAGTCTCATGTCCCAGGATTTTACAAACCTTCCACTGTTCCTTATTTCTAATAAACCAAATAAGATTCCCAATGGTATAATATTTGTGTAAAATAGCAAATGGACTGTTTGAATATGGTTACCTCACATGATTTTTATAGTCTTCATTTACTTATCCTGCGGTCTTAAGTTGATCATTTTTTTCCCCGATCTGTGTCAATTGAGAAACATTACATTTGTATTCCTTTCTCTGAGAGACTGAAGCGTCCCCAAACACCACAGTAAACCATAGAAGCGACTACATGCAAGGACAATATGGAGGAGACAGCAACGACAAACTGCTTGGCATGCTATTCGTGTTTTTCAGTTTGTTAATGATGATGTTATTAAGGCTCCTTAGTTACCAAGGGATTAATGAAACCAACAGGAATGGAAAAAAAATGTTACAACATTAAGCTAATCTGAATTTCAAAGCATTTATTCCCTTACCTCTAAGTACATCAATAAACCTTAGGATATGATTGCTCTAAACCACCATACAAATTTCAGAACAAAACATTAAATAATAATAAAAAAATAATAATTCAAAGCAATAGACACCTGCATCACGCTATTTACTCAAGGTAGGTTTAAAATACGTGAACAAGACAGGTAACCTGTAAACAGTACCGAAATTTACTTTATAATAAACATATTGATGTAACTACATACACATGTCTGCATGCTATATAAGCATTTTGTCTCTCTGTACTTAAGGCATTCATAATGCCCGCCAAGCACTGCCTGGAACCATCTGAAATCTACATGAGCCAACTGACGATCAGGCATTTCTGAACTTCCGTTGACGCCACTCTGTTTCTACATACTAATTATTCTTTTATTTGGATTCTGATTGGTTGAATTTACGGTGATGGGCGGTACCAGGAGCGGGACGATGACGTGGTTCCTTTCGTTTTAGTGCGAATTAAAGTTGCCAGTTATCTGTATCTATCCAGTACTTACTGAGTAGATAGTTAAGTAACCGCCAGTTAAAAAAAAATAAATTTATGCTGCAAGCCTAGTCAGACTGTTGATAATAGCGTTTTTAATATTCCTCATCTCGTACTGCTCGTTCTAAAGTGGCAAATTAATTTGAAATATTTTTATTTTACTATTAAGAGCGTGTCTCTTCCCTGTATCCGGGTAAGCTGGTACCATTAACTGCTTCACTGTATGTTTGTTAGCTGTCAATGGGAAGAGTCCTTCACATCGCTCTGCTGTTTCCTTGCCATACAAACGTAAGATATCCTCATCGAAGATTATTCTCAATACTTGTATTGTCGACATAACTGACAAGTTTGCAGTCTTTTATAATGAGTCGTTCTTTCTGCTTTTGAAAGCGTTTCATAATCTAAAACACTTAAGTCACTTTGATGTTTACCTAAATTTTCCGGGAAATCCTTCGGAAAAGCCTACCAAGTAGCTAGCCAATCACATGTCACAACGCACGTTTTATGTAAAGAAGAAGTGCAGCATTGTGGGTACTTCGATTTTTAATGTTTATTTTTATCAAATCTAAGTACATATGCGTGAACTACCCCCGGATATCGATGGCGAAAAATCATTTTACATGATCTTTAATCGTGTATATCATTATATATAGTACAGAGCCGATCCTGCTATCATGGTTAAAATTAAGCATTTTTTTAAAATGCTTAAAAATTGTCATTTTTTTTGTTTAACCTGAGTCTGCGTCTGACCGTTTTATAAGCGCCTTATTACGGTTTCATACGGTGGTCGGGCGATGAATTTGGTCACGCTTAGATAAGTGAGCGTGCGCTCATACTGAGGACACCGTGACCGGGCGGGGCAGCGACTACGGTGAGGTCTTCGGCGCGAGGCAGTTGTTTTTTAAGACTATACTTTCAGGGATCATTTCTATAGTTTCTGACTTGAGAAATGCATTTCTAAAGTGTTTGGTCACGCTAACCATGATGAGGAGTCGAGCTCCTTCTCCTGAGCGCGAAGCGGGCGTTGAGTGCTGGTTAATCCAGCTGCTCGCCGTCATTGATGACCGTTCCGTTCTTCTCGCGAAGAATCGGAGGGAGGAGGAGCTGTCTGAATGGTTAGTTATTCTGGTATAAAATAAGAGTTTTGTAAGTCATTAGTTTGCGTAGTGTTAAATTTTTTTTAGCTGTTAATATTAAGAATTGTAGTTTAGTTTGTGTGGGTAATTGATGTGCTAAGGTTTGTTTCGGAGATAAATTATGAAATATATTCCTGCTTATCACAATATGAGTTAGATTATGTGTTTTTCTGTTATTATATTTCACTGTGCTAGAGGTTGGAGTAACTCGCGGCCTCATTTCTATCGATGTAATCCTGTCATTAACGCAAATAGAGCCGTGCTTCGGAGGAAATAGTGACCGGGCGACGCTCACAAGGCGAACACGCAAACCTGGATCGCAGACAACGCAATACATCACTGGCAGTGATTTTATTTGCTTCTGATGTTAAGTTGAGAGTTTAAGAATGATGGTGTGCTGTACCGGCTCAATTCACATAATGTCTTCAACACCACCTTGGGCATCATTTTCAATACCTCCCTTATTTATTTGAAAGTTAAAGAATGAAGTGATTGAAAGCGTAACAAAATACATATCACTGGCACGCATTTATTTACGCGCCACCCAGTGGTAGAGTGTGAAAGCCGATAGAATACACGCTAAAGGAATACCGGTGTTATGCCGAAAAAGGCATCCCTGCCGTAGAATGCATGCCTGTCTCTAAATGACCGATTGGTCGCTGATC
>JAODJU010000045.1:4188309-4205121 GCA_026776725.1 Gnathonemus echidnorhynchus | reverse complement strand
GCCCAGCTGCGGCGTTGTGAGCCAGTGAGATACGAGCACGTGGAGACGCTGACCTGGAACTCGTCCTGCAGCTTCCCCTCGATCCACTCGGTGACGTGGTTGACAACCTAAACCCCGACCAGCCCTCACTCTCCGGCGCCATTCCTGCAGCATGAAGTGTGGCATGTAAGTTTTGTGGTCCAGCGGGACCCCCACTGGCACGCCCCGGACTGGGTCCTTGGTGCTGATGCGGCTGATGGTGGCCCTACACAACACTGATTGGTTGGAGCAAAGATAAGGGCGGCTGTCACCACAACAGCCTACTGCAGACCCCCATTTTCCAAGTCCCCCCACATCCTCCACCCTACCTGAATGGGAATGGGAAGGGGTGTGGTTATGTGTATGAGTGGGGCTTATGGTGTGTGGGGGCGGGGTCACGTGGAGCTGAGGGGTGGCCTTCCTTTCCGCCATCCTCTGCCCTGCTCCATCTCTACTCAGCAGCACTTGCCTGGGTCACAGCTCCAAACCTCAGCCCATAAGAAGCCCCCAAGGGCCTCGGGTGCGAGTAGGTCGCCGAGATCTCTGCCATTTGTCTACCGCCACACTAGGGGCCACAGACACCTGGGGAGAATTAATGACACCAATAAATATAAATAAAAACTGTCAGAGGCTCTTTGATTGCAGAACGCCATGGTGCCGTGCTGTCATGTGCAGGCAGGAGGCCTCTGGGCCTTTATGGGGGGGTGGGGGGAGGCTGTCACTCCTGGGCTAATTGCCCAGCACCAGTCCTAGCTCCTGTCAGGGGGAAGCATTGCCCAGACACAGAAATAAAGCGGTGATTTGGTTTTTAATTTGCCAGCAATGTGGAACAGCAATGACGCTTCTATCCCATCATGCCCTAGATTGACGACAGCGTCTCGCTGGTCAAGATAATCCACACTCCGGTTTGAGCACTGATGATTCGGGGTGATCACGTGTAACAGAAATACCGAAGTTCTTTATCACGCCCTAGGGGCTGTCTTGTTTCACCTCATCCATTCCATGACAAATGGTCTCAACAAATAAGTCTTCCTTCTATGATCTGTCAAGCTCTTCTTCTCACTGAGAATGTGCCACCAACTGGAAGGTTCTGTGACTGCAAAACTGAGAACTTTGGGGAAGGTATTGTACCCCATCCATCCATCCATCCATCCATCAATCAATGTAGATTCACCAGTGACAAGATAACCAGTGCGCCACAAGAAAACACAGCAATAGTGCTACCTATCGGCTAAACTCACCTAAGTACGACCATCGCCACATTATATCACTGTTGTGGGCTGAGCTCCCTGCTTTGAGACTGATGCCTTGTCTACACGTACTCGGGTATATTTTAAAACGTACCTTTTTCTATATGTCTTGGGCTTTTGTCCACACGTAAACGGCGTCTCAGGTCACTGAAAATGGAGCTTTTGCAAAACTCCATCCAGGGTGAAGATTTTAAAAAACTCCGTTTTCAGCGTCGACATGTAGACAGGGAAAACAGAGTTTTTGGCTCGAAACGTCAGATTGTGCGCCGTTGTCCACTTTGTTTAACGTCAGAGCGTGTGCTGTTTGCTGTATACATTAGGCGAGTTTGAGCAATGGCAGACTTAGCCGAAATAGTGCTTGTGCTAACCTTGCTGACAGGACTTCTTACATGTGTACAGATAAATGTTGAGTCACTCTCGCATTATATTGATCAACACAGGCGTCGGAATGTGCGCCATGGTTTTCAACTTAACAGGACTGGCAATTAGGCTTCTGATTGGCTAACATGGCAGTACGGTTAGAGTTATAATGCCGCCTGTTGTTTTGGCATGCTTTTGACAGCGCATTTTAGCGGTTTCATGCGGACATAAATTTTTTAGAAGACAATGTTCGTGTGTACGGGTTTTTTTTTTTTTTTTTTTTAAACGGAGGAGGAAAAACATTTTAAAAAATATCTGTGTACGTGTGGACAAGGTATAAGCGTTTGCGGTGACCCGTTTTCAGCCTCTGGATCTGCCGTACGCAACATGGTAACATGCGCTGCAAACGGGGAGACCGTCGTAGGGAGGTCCCCCACTCCCCGTCACCCACCTGACGCAGGTACTGTCTATGCAGTCAGTGGTACTACTCAGATCCTGAACTGACCCCCTCCCCAGACGCCCGGAAAGGACTCTGTCCGCAGAACTGCGCTTCGAATCCGCTTTAAGCGCTGCCAGGTACTGCCGGAGTCTCCCTTCTCTGGCTTCAGCCGGCATTCAGACATCAGCGTGGCAACGCCGCCGACCCTCCAGCCTAACCTGAGACTGTCAGGCATTTACCGTCGGACCGTTTCCTTTCAAGCACGGCCAGGGAAGGCTGCCCAGCTTCTTACGTAACTTCCTTTATAACTGCATTTAAAAATGTTAAACTACACGACTGCAAGCCTCATTTTCCCTTTTCCGTGCAATATAACACAGTATAACAAATCTTAAACTTACACATTTATACTTAATATATAGTTTAAAATTCATGTTGAATAATAAAAGAAATTAAAGAACCTATAACTTGGGAATTAGGCCAGAAACTTGGTGTGAATGCATTTTAAATGCCATTCAGTTTCCCAGTTTCCAAAGCACCCGGGACGTACAGTACATCAACTGCGTTAAGTTCTGATAACTATAATGAGGATCCTGCAGAGTTACTGATAATCGGACCCGGCCGGTCACGTGGCCGCGGCCCCGTCAAAATGACGATGACGTCAGAGGTGTGGTAGAAAGCACCTCACGGTCACGCGAACATGTCCTTCTGTTCCTTTCAGGGGGGAGAGGTCTTTAAAGACCACTTCAAATCGGGTACGTCGTGGCTCAACAGTGTTATTTTGCTGTTCTGCGGGTCAGCGGTAACGGTGTTTTGGAAGTTTCGGTAGAGGGTGAACGAGGCACGAGGTGTTTTTCATGTTTGAAACGGTTTACTTCGAAAGTACAGTGTACGGACCAGGCGCTTATTACTTGTTCATCGTTCCAGTCATTGCTCTTGAAATATTTAATAATTTTGTAAAATTAAAATAAAGCACGCGTGAATTTAGAAATTGACGTGGGTACAATTTATTCGAATCCACTCATCGCAAAGAATCCAAAAGTGTATATTCCATTAGGGGGCCTGTAAAACTGGTTGGGTACCAAACTGGTTTGGGTAATCCGGCCGTTTTGAGCTCCACCAGTGGCCTGTACTACGAAGCGGGGTTACTGGATTATCGGGGTAATTTGTCGGATTTAAGGTAGTGTGGGCAAAATGTAAGTGAACGAATATGAAGAAGTCCATTTAAACTGTGGTACCTTAAATCCGACAAGTTACCCCGATAAGCCAGTAACTCCGCTTCGTAGTACAAGCCACTGAGCACCAGCCCGGCAAGAAAATACCAGAAACTTGTCACTGGTTTTTCTGAATCTATATGAGGCGCTTCCTTGCTGGTTTGGGAGGGCTGGATGGACGCAGACAGTAAGCCTGTTTTTCGTTTAATAACCTTTAAAACATTTTAAACGAGTATGTGAAGGCTGGGTAACTTGGAACGCATGTAACTACAACGAATGGGTGCTGAGTGTCTGAGCTATTTTTAAAGTGCTCGCTCTACCCCACAGGCATCTACGTCTGCGCGAAGTGCGGCCACCGGCTTTTCTCCAGCGTGTCCAAGTTTGCACACTCCACTCCGTGGCCGGCTTTCACGGAGCCCATCCAGGAGGACAGTGTCACCAAAGAGCTGGAGAGTCGCGGAGCCTACAAGGTTGAAACCACAGCTTCTGGACCGATAACCAGCGGGATTGTTTCTGATTGAAAGCTCGTAATGGGGGGAGTGTTAAGCGTCCCCGTGCTACTGGAACACTGTGGAAATGAGAAATGTATTTTGGAGATTCATTTTCCAAATAGTGAGTGTGTCCTGCAATGGACTGGCGCCCCTCCTGGGTTGTTCCCTGCCTTGCACCCGTAGCCTCGGGATAGGCTCCGGATCCCCCCCCCCCCCCCGACCCTGAATACAGCAAGCGGTTACAGAAAATGGATGGATGAATGAATGGAGATTCATTTTCCATATGTTGCTTTGGGGACTAAGGACTCTGTCAAAGCTATTTTTAAATCAAGTCCCTAAATGCTTATTTCAAGCAGATTATCATTTTTTGATAGGTATGCTAACCTTTAATTATGGGTCCGACACAGACGGGGTCGCCTTTCCGCTAACGGCTTGCGGCTCTGCTTCTAGGTGCGCTGCGGGAAGTGCCGGAATGGCCTGGGACACGAGTTCCTGAACGACGGGCCCAAGAAGGGGACATCCCGCTTCTGAATATTCAGCCGGTCGCTTAAGTTCGTTCCTGAAGGTGCGGGTTCCTGCGGTGAAGGTGCACGGGTTTATTTGGGGGCAGGGGCTGCAGATGATCAGACATCAGCCCCCATTGTGTGTGTGAAATTTTATGTTGACGTCCGTCGGATTAGCAGGTTAGTATCATGGCATTAACCATCTCCTTACCGCTGTTGTCTCTTTCCCACAGATGTGCGTGACGGGCAATAAAGCGACCGGCTTCAGGGGGCCTTCGGGATCCACTTTCTTCCGCCGAGGTTATGAAGTGTGTTGGGGAAAAACCCCAAAGGGGCATCCAGGACACGGATGTACGACCGGCTGCACTGGGAGTCTGGAGCTGGGGGCTTTTAGTGCTGAAACGTGGATGGTGGGGTGGGGGTCATGCATTTAAACCATGCTCTGATTACCTGGGAGTGATTATTAACATGAGGAACCCCTTGTTTTATATACGCAGAAACGTAGTGGAACTTTGCAGTTCTGCAGCAGTAAATATTTCTATTGTATCCAGTAGATGTCGCTGTTGTCATTTTAGCCGCATTACTGACACTAAACACCGCGATCACGCTCACAAGGTTTGTTAAATTACACTGCCAGCTCACTTAATTGACTTAATCAGTTAATTAACTTAACAATATATCGATGACTCAAACAAGTTGTGCTAGTAGTCAAGTTCACTAGCATAAATATATGGGTATATTGGAGTGTGGCAGAAAATACAGTGGTGGATTTAGGAAAGGTTTTGAATAGTGAGGTTACACACTTGGAGAGATATGAAATCAGTTTTACATCAACCTAAACATAATAACAATTTTCTCTGGCATCTTACGACTTTTCCATGGTAATGTATATGCCTATTGACCAGAGATGGGGACTCGAGTTTGAGGCCCGAGTCGCTCTTAAATTGACCTCCGACTGGACTTGCCACTCATTTTTTTTAATCGGACTTGATTCCGACTCGTTGATAGTTACTCGTGAACAATAAGAGTCATACTTATAGTAAACGGGGCCATCAACAAAATACTTTACACAAACCATCACATGATTTCACCATGTTAACAGCTGGAACAAGGTTTTTTGGAATTGTTAGGTGTCTAAGTGCTGTGAGGTCCTGCAAGGCCGACCCTAAAGGGCCATTCCAAAGCCACCATGTGGCCTCCCACCGTTGTTCCTCGACTTCAAAAAGACCCCGGTGGCTTCGCTAAAAGGCCCAGAGCGAAAACACGCGCTGACCGTCTGCATACCGTCGCATGAAAGCCGACTGCAGTGCATCAAAGAGGCAGGTTGGTCTGATTTAGGATGTGGCCGCAGTCTGATGAGCAGCAACGAGAACATCAAAGGGAGCCAGCGGGGGCAAACAAATCGAGACGGAGATCTCAGTGTGATCTTGCTTCAGGTGGGACATTTACCAAGGGGAAATTGCCCCAAAGGTGATCTGGCATCACAGCTCAATTCCCCTAAGATTGTGGTTGTTTAGCAGGCACATAATATTTTAGGGAGCCAGTTACTGGAGAAATCGGGGTTAGGGGACTTGCTGGGGGTCCTGACAGTGACATCACTCTGCTTCCCTAATGCACTGTGCCACGCGGCGCATCCTGACATCTATAACCCGCAGCATTTCACTGTGTTCCTCGCCGGAGGCGTGTTGAGATGCAGCTGGGTGTCGTCGCAGTGACCCCCTTTGTTGTGGCTCCCGCGGGATGCCCTGGGTCTGCGGTGTGGAGGCTGTTAAAAAACCCAGAAGGGGTGTTTCGGGGGGGTAGTGAGCTTCGCCTCCATTCCCATCAGGGGTGTTGACAGCTGCTGGTCAGACTCATGTGGGCCCCGTGTGCAGTGTGGTACTGGCTGAGCTTTAGGGGGGGGGACCAGGGGGTGACCCGCCCCCCCCCCTGGGACCAGGGGTAACTTCCTCATTGTGTTCTGCAGCAGCCCCAGGATGTCATGAGGATGTCATTAGGCAAAGAGCACAGCCTGCCAATCAGGAACCGAATGCAATTACACAATTAGTGTAATCCAATAAGCTCACGGCGTAGCTTTTAATGGCTGCACGCTATAGTTTTGGTCACAGCAGAAACCACGTTGCTGGATGCTAACGGTGTCAGTTCTGGCCCGATTGAGGCACATCAGTGGGTTCGTAAACAGAGTCTTTCCCTGTGGTTCTGTGCCATTTCGGGTTTCAGCCCCTTCGAATTGGCCATGTTAGCTGGAGAAACGTGACGAGAGTGGAGTCCTGTTTGAAGTCGTGTATCTTTGTTTATTCACATCCCTGCTTCGAAAACGTCACGGCGACGGCCCACCAGCACGGCCATCACCCGCCTTGGCGCCATGCGCGAGAGAGACGAAGGCGGGTTGGCCTGCGTGATCTGCTATGGTACAGGTTCGAGGGTCTTGTGGACCTCGTCGGTTACAAGAGCTCCCTGCTGGTTCTCCAGCATTTCTGGCCTGGGAGCATTTTCCCAGCATCTAGTCAGCGTGATTTATCTGAAATTAAAGTGCTCTGAGCACAATCACAAGGCTGGCTGAAAATGGTGGAGGAACAGATGAGGAGTCTGCAGTAGCAGCTGGGATGGATTATCCGCAGCTGGGCTTTCGCCAGGGCCCAGCATCACATGCACTGTGTGGCCGTTTCGTTCCTGAACACAAGAACCTCTGTCCCCCTTTTATGAAATCCACATTTTCTGGGCTTATGTGGACAGATTAACATAGAAAAGGCTCCCAGAACATGTGGGACCCCTGGAGGTAAAATGTGTGGTCTTATTAGTGCAAATTGTCCCTCGGATGAAGCGCACCCTCTGGGCCAAAAGCTAGGCTCCTGTCGTTCCATATTTTTTGCTTCCAGAACATTCTGGCCAGTTTGTCATGCTCCTCTGAAAGGGCTGGCCATCTACCCAGCTTTCAGTATGAAAGCAAAACTGTCCTTTCAGGAATTTACAGTGTAAATACTAGCACACAAAACAAGCATAACACTGGACCCTTGGAGATGACAGAGCATGCAGGGCTATGTGATGTAACTACGGAACAGGGTAGAATCGTGCTTTCAACAAAACATGCCTGTAGCAAGAACAGTGGGCATCCTGGGATGGTGAGGATTCAGTGTTACTGCAGTTCATTCCCTTCAGACTCAGGTACTCATTCCTGTAAATATTACAGTCTGTCACGCTACGGATCTTCCTCACGACACAACTCAGCCCTCCTTGGACCATTTGGCTAATTAGTGCATTAATTATCTTTCTGCTGTCTGAACCTCTGATTGTAGTGCCACAGGAGCATGAAGCAGCTTTACCCTTCATGTTAAATATAGCAACTAATACATCATAAAGAGTCACGCGTTTACGGGTTGCATATTTCTGGCCAGTTTCAGACCAGGGAGTCATAGGCTGAGCAAGCGAGTCACAGCCTGGCAGAGTTACATCCTTTGGGCAGGAGTTGGTAGAGCAAATCCGCCATATACTCCTTTTCAGAGACAGAAATTATCCAGTTGGAGAAATTACTCTTCACGCTTTCCCTGACGCAGTACTCTACCCATAATTCCTCAGAACTGTCCTGCTAAGCTAATGCTCTTGGTTAGTGGAAGCCAGCAGATTTGTGCCACGTGTGGGCCGTTCCGACAGGAAGCTGGAGACCCTGCTGGTAACTAGTGGTGGCGTGGGTCTGAACGGGATCCAGATGGGGCCCAGGGGACGGGGGCCGGGGGTCGCCATAGTAGCCAGGGTGAACTGTGAGTTTCCGGGGCAGATCTACCCCACAGTGGGGCATCCAGCTGGTCAGACAGGCCTTCAGGGGCACCTATTATGTCAAGATGCCCCCTTCCTGCAGATGCGTACACACATTGCCCCCTAGGAAACAAGACAGGATCACAGAAGAGCAACAGTCTGATTCTGAGATGGGAATCAGCTCTTAATGACATTATTATTATTATTATTATTATTATTATTATTAGCAGTAGTAGTTGTAGTAGTAGTAGTAGTAGTTGTTGTAGTTGTAGTAGTTCAGTAGTATTAATTTCCATTATATAGAGTGAGTGGTAGGTGCCCACAGAGCTGTACTGCATTTGGTTTGCTGGGAAGCAACTTCAGGAAAAATCCTTATTAGCGATAAAGTATTCCTCTGTCAGGATTTATTTTCTGGCTTTTGGGATGCTTCCATGCCTTTTCGGGAATATTTTAAACAAAATTTCAGTGAGCTGCAAAGACTATGAAACCCGAAAAGGATTAAATGTATAAATGGAAATGGCATTCGAAAGTCATTTATTCAGAGAGTGATGTGGTTTTCTTTGACGTCATTGTCGGGCAATGAATGAGAGACAGTGAGCTTCTACTGGTTCTACTGGGGGTATGCTGCTAGGTTTTTGTGGGGTACACACACACATACACACACACACACACATACACACAGGTTTGAATTATATTTTTGTGGGGACTCAATTAATTTCTATGGGGAAAACTCTAATCACAACATGACGACCTTAACCCCTACCCAGCCCAAACCTTAACCATAAGTAACCCAAAAAAAAAAACAAGATCTTTGGTATTTTTGCTTTTTTGATTGCATTCACAGACCTTTGTGGGGACCCAAAAAATGGTCCCCACATCGTCAAAATTTAGTACATTCTTGGGGATATTTGGTCCTCACAAAGCAATGTAAACCTAATACATACACACACACACACACACACACACTCAACTTCCAAAAACTGATGGCAATGCTGCCACTTGCCCGCCAATCCCAGAATGCACTTCTGGCCCTGAGAGCATGTCCTGGGCGAACTGTCCTCACCCCTCCTTCCTCCTCTGTCCTCTCATACACGGCTGCACATTTCAGCCGTGAGCAGACGGTGGATGCAGCCAGCAGACGGCAAAGCCAGGGACACAGGAGAAGGACGTGTCACTGTGCCCAAGGAAAAACTGCTAAACTTAGCATGTATCTCAGCTGGTGGATGGATGGCATGAGTCCATTAGCCTAGCCATGCGCCGTCTCTACAGAACGGAGAAGTATTCAAAAATCAAGCAGGCAGAGTGCTCTGGGTGTAATGGATCCATCCACTAACCCTAATTCTAACCCTAAGCAAAATGCTATCCCTAACACTAACCTCAACGCTAACCCTGATCCCAAAGCTAATCATAACGCCAACCTTAACACTAATGCTAACCCTAATCCTATCACTAACCCTCCTACTTCCCATAATAGTAATCAGATTTTCCCCAGATCATCAGCAGGGTCAGAGTCACAGCAGTGGTCTCCGGGGCTTAATATCCATTCCTGTACAAGGAGAACCAGGAACATATTCTGGGAGTTTCCAGAGTTCCTGCCCATGGAGTTGGAGGGAGTGAGTCAGAGCAGGAGTTCTGGACACATGGCTTCAAAACCCACTGTTGGCAGAGTGATGTCACCTTGAGCCACTGAACAGAACCTTTAACCCCCAATTACTCCAGGGACTGTGAGTTTACTTTCATAAAAATGTATGTCACTTTGGGTAAAGATGAATAAATGAAATTTTAAACAATTTTGCTTCTCTGGAATCTGCTTTGATCCAGCTGGTCTACACAGCTGTCTGTCTCAGCTTCAAGTTTCCCTCCAGTCACATCTCATCACACCTGAGATGCTGCTCATACCACCCGCCATGAGACAGCAGACACCCACGCCATGGCAGACGCAGGTGCTGGGTGGGGGCTGGTGTTATGAAAAAGCCCCTTATGAAAAGGCCTGAGGGTTAAACTGGAGATGAGCTGCCTTCAGCTTTTCAGTATGTGTACAATGCTGATCATCAAAGTGTTTCAAAGGCTATTTCTGCACACTGACACGATCTTTGACATCTGCATTACTCTTTGTAAGGACACACTGACCCGGACGCATGGCGCTTGCAGAAAAACCGTCTCGGGTAACACGCGGGAAGTTCGCGCTCGAATGCACGGGGGCGCCTCTCGTATTAAATGCAAACAGATCGGCGGTTTTCTACTGAACTGTCATTCCGCCGCGTGCCCCTGCTGTCTACTGGCGCGATCCGGGCTACAAACGGGCTCTGGTAAAGATTATTAAATTATGAAGCTATTTGTGAAGGCTTTTAGTTCACCTAAAATGTTCTTAGCCCCTCAATAAATGTATGTTTGTTTGTTTATTTATTTATTTATTTATTTATTTGTCTGTCATCGGCTCCCCGTAGTCCATTCATTTCTATCTATACCCCCCGAACAACACGATGGTGTTTCAATGACGGAGCTCGAAAGTGATCCCAGTGCAGGGGTAAGATCATCCAAAAATGCTACTTTTGCATTGAAACACTTATAGAACATGCCCTGTATATCAATTATACAGTACAATGAAATAAACACACCAGACTTGAGACAGGTTAAATAGCTTGACTTTATTCTGAAACACGGGTTTACCAGCCTTTTTCCAGTATATAATTACCACTTTGCCGTTTGAATGGCACCGTAGCGGCAAAACTCTTTGATGCAAAAGCACCTACTTTGCTATAGAAGCCAGTCACCTGACGGAGATCATTGTGAGAGACAATGTGGATGTGGACATTTGACCTAATATTAAAATTTATTTTAAAATTGTGGTTTTATACTCCACACATATATGTCTAATAGTTACAACAGATGCAACATAATGATTGCGCATGTTAATTAATATACGCTGTTGTTTGGCGCCCTCTAACGGCTGTCTCTGCGTGCCGTTACAGCAGTTTTTAAGACAAGTTGCGCGTACATTTCACTCAATTTAATCAACTAATAAATTTGCAATTACTTTAGTCGATATTTTAACGTAAAGTTAAACGTTAAGCTTGTATTTGCTTAATCAGAAAATTATGTTATCAATTATCATCATCATTTAATCATTATCATGTTTTGTTTTGTTCTAATCAGCTGTAACTCTGCACTTTAAGGAGAACCCTGGTCAAAATGTAAGAGACAATACATTTCCTTCTTATACCTGGGAAAAGGTAGATGCCACAATAAATCCGTCAGTGCGAAAAAAAAATCACTGCTGCAAAAACAACGATTACAATTATTTTATAATTGTCATGGAAATTCTTTGATCTAGTCGAATAAAACAGGCAAACTTAGTTGAAATTCTTCACTCTGCAGAAAAGAATGTCACACAACAGCAGCCCTAAGATGTATGCATTTGGCTCTTCGAGGGTGTTTCATGAGCTTACTGGCCTAAGTGTTTCCTCTGTTCTGACGTCTACAAGAATGTTTAACGTAAGTTTCTCGCCTTGCAGACAGTGATGGAAATTTCTATCACAATAATACAGTAACTATTGTAACACATTATGTTGTAACAGTTATGTATTATAATATTAGTGTATATATTATACACTACTACTACTACTACTACTACTACTACTACTACTACTACACTACACTATACTACTAGTAATTGATGTTTATTTCTGTTTTTAATTTAACACATATTTCGGAGAAAAGTTGCTCAGGCGAATCGGGATGAGAAAACGTCCCGGCTTATACTGTGTAGGTGAAGTGTAAGGCGCAGGTGTACGGTTTTAATGGGGCGGGGCCGGGCGGGGAGGAGGGGGTGAGGCACGGAAGTGGGTTATGTGTGTGTCATTCATAAAGCCGTCAACGTGAGGACGAGCCCCACACGGCGAGCGCCGCATACTCGGGTCCGGACCCACGGGACGGGGAACTGGAGCGTAAACCGGCGCTGTCAGCGGCCCCCAAATACATATTCATACAAGTATTGAACCGGAGACTGGGAAACGCTGGCTGTCAACACCGCTGGCAAGTGCAAAGGGGAATTAGTTTGGGAAAAGGAGCGGCATTGACTAAGGCATTGAATTAGGAGAAACATGCGTGTCGCGGCGCTGGAGCGCTGGAGGCAGCGGGGACGCGCTTCCCACCGCTCCGCACACAGGGCGCACAGCCTGGCGTCGACGCTCCGGATCTCGCTTTATCTCTGCTAACGCCTTCGGACCGAAACCCAGCGTGTCTTGGGACTGAACCGATGCAGTATGATCCCCGCGTTCAGCTTTTTGCTCACTGATCAGGATCGCGACTCATGGGATGCGACACATGGAGATCTAAGGTCAACTTTGGACCGCTGAAAACTCAGTCCAAGCTGCCGGCTTTCTTTACGATGGTGCTCATTTTCACCTATTTCTTTTACTCTTTGACTGGATACAGCGACTACCTGTCAAGCCCCGCGTATGACCCCGAATCAGCAACCAGGGGCGTTGAATACGACTCCCAGAGCGGGGTCGGGGCTCCGGTGCGCTTCCCTCCGCATCCGATGAGCCGCCGGAACAGGACTCAGGGGCCATGGTCCAACGAACTGTCCCCCGGTCGTCGGACGCGGGGCGACATCTCCATCCTCAGTAACGCCGGGATAAAGAGGTTTCCCCAGGCGATCATAATCGGCGTGAAGAAAGGCGGTACCCGAGCCCTGCTTGAGTTTCTCCGGATTCACCCTGATGTCAGAGCCGTGGGATCGGAGCCACATTTCTTCGACCGCTTCTATGATAAGGGACTGGAGTGGTACAGGTAGGGCTTTACGCACGTGCCAAACTTGGTTTAGATTATTTTGCAGCTGTCTGGTTTCTTAATTAGTCTATGCCGCCCAATGGCCATTTAAGTTTTTTTTCCCAAAACGGTACATTTACTTTTAATAGTTTGGTTGTTGGAATTTTCTAACATGGGACACCTTTGATCATGAAAAGTCTGGTTGGAAGCTTTCTAAATTGTCATAATGATAAATTTATAAAAATCAGGTTAACATTTTGTCATGTTGCCTCATCATAATAAAGTAGGTCTATTTACAATATAGGGTTAAAACGCGGCCTGTCACCATAGCGATTCGTGCGGCCTTTTCCAGAGGGCACCTTACATCTTATTCATATAGTTAAAGTAACTAAGCAGCCTGTTATTTGCTAAAGTTTCTGTGTTGTTTACATTTTCATTAAAAAAAATCCCGCAAGGTTTAAATTCAGGTAGAGTCTATAATTAGGGAAACACCTCAAAGCAACCATAAAAATATACCTTACGGAGGCAAATATTTTGTCAGGATGATAGCGTAGGATTAGAAAGCTCAGGATTACTGTCATCCAAACGCAGAATTCACAGCACAGAGAGACAGGATGTGGTTTAAATTCCTATCAGCCTCAGCAGGTAAATGATCATCTCTCTTATTCCAGTTAATTCATTTACATGTATTTCCCATTTGACAAATTCAGCTGATCCAACAATTCATTCCCATTCACCATACAATTGCAGTCAATTCACACTTCGTTCATTTTCATTTTGTTATTGTTTTATAGTGCAGCACATTCACATAAAGGTTGCGGCCATCCTAATACGGCATACCATTTAACTAGGGTAAGTGACGACTCTGCTCATACCCAGAATCCTTTGCTCCCGAGCAACACAACCAGCAACATGCAGTTGATTGACAAAAACACACTGGTATCTGTTTATGGAACAAAAGGGGGCGTACTCTGGTTATAAAGGGTCCCTATGTCTTTGGGGTTCAGTGTGGCATTATGGGATGTCTTTCAGTCCACAGTCACCACGTTCCTTCAGTCGAGAAAAGACTGAAATCATCCCATAGGTAACATGGGATAGGACATTTACTGGTCTAATAACAAATAACAAGTGAAATGCTCATGGTCCAGCTTTCGACCGAAGTGTGGGGTGTAAATGTCCTTTGAGGTGAAGCCCCAGGGTGTCGCTCTGACGCATCTGTGGTTGTATCTCTGGGACCCAACCACACCGTTTTGGAAGCAGTCATGCCAATAGTCTGCAAAGCTGAGACACTCGCATGGACTCAGGACTTTAGTGAGGTACAGACTGCAGCCCCTGTCAAGCGGCAATACTGAGGACGGGTTCGATCTGCATGGAGGCTGTTTCAGTCAGTCTGTGGAAACACTGCCTTTGGCTCCTGCCAGCATCACGTCCTGCTTGGCAGGACCTGCTGCTCGGAGGTGTCACAGAAAACAGAAAACACCTCAGACGAAGGAGCGAAACAGGTGGCAGGTGTTAGAGGTGACACGCCTCTGTGGGAGGCAGGTGACCCAGGTGAGCCAGCTGCCGTGTCCCTCAGAGGGCGGCTTGATTGTGCACGGATGACGAGAAAATCCACAGGAGCCCTTCAGCTTGGGGAGAGAGAGGGAGAGGGAGAGAGGGAGAGAGAGAGACTGCAATCATCATCAGAATTCACAACAGTAATTTTATCTTTTTATCTTCTTTTTCTTCTTTTGAGTACCATCCAATTTAAAAAGATGAGAAACACGGAAGCATTTCTGCTGCTGATAATTTTAGTCTGTTTGTCTTTCTCTGTCTCCATTTCACTCTTTGTCTCTGTCTCTCTTATCTTGTTTGCTGTCCTATTGGTTGCTTGTTTCCATTTGTCTAAATGTTGTGATAATGATCCATGTTGCGACTTGAAGTTGCAGTAGGGTTTTCTTCTGTCATTGACTGATTTAATAAAGGCTGGTGTAAACTCAAAATTCTCTCCCTCTCTCTCTCCCTCTATCTTTCTCTCTGTCTCCATCTGTCTATCTCCGACTCTGTCTTTCTCTCCCTCTCTCTCTCCTTCTGTCTCCATCTCCCTCTCTGTCTCCCTCCCTCTCTATCCCTCTCCCTCCATGTCTGTCTGTCTCTCCCCCTCAGTTTCTGTCCCTCTTTCTGTCTGTCTGTCTGATGTCTGATTCTGTCTCTCTCTCTCTGTCCCTCTCCCTCTGTCTCTTGGCTTCTGGCTGCTGTCAGGTTATTGTATGAAAATTTCTGTGGCTTCCAGGGCTCAGTGCTCGGTGCAGATTCTCCATAAATTACTTACACTTGCAGGCAGCAATCCACCCCCACCCCCAAACCCCCCCCCCCCCCCCCCCCCACAAGTATGAGTCTGATCACTGGGAGGCAGCATTAAGCGTGTTGGGGGCCAGATGTTGGGATGGGGGCCACAGCCTGGGAGGTGTAGACTCCGCAGTTTCATTGTGCTGCAGAAAAGCATCTTGGGAAAAATGGGAGTCACCTAGCAGATAAACACATTTTACTCGTAAGGTTATTTCAAGCAAAAATTCATGCATATTTTAAGCTGCACTAATAGACTTATTGATCTCTATTCCTAAATTTGTAAGTTGTTTTTTCATGATGCCGCATATCTTTAGACTTTTGCTTACAGACTAGCAAGCAATGTAGTACTTCATGATAGGGATCATAAGTTAATGGTCCTCAGTTACCCAGAGGCCTTCCTGCTTAGTGTTCTTCAGCTGAACACTCAATGTGAATTGTATGAGCAAAAAATCCAGCTGAATAAATGAGTAAAATATTCTCTGGATAAATGGGACAGCTATGTGATAAAATGCTGTATAGTCACAGTGACAAAGAGGAGAGGTGTTTACTCAGTGAAGTGTCCATTTAATGCAGGGGTCTCCAACTCCGGTCCTGAAGAACTACTATCTAGTAGGTTTTCTATCCTACTTGGCTTCTGATGAGCCACACCTGGCCCTGGTATTTAGCTGAGACCAGGTGTGGCTCATCAGAAGCCAGGCAGGATTGAAAACTGACTGCATAGTAGCTTTCCAGGACCGGAGTTGGAGACACCCTGATTTAATGATTTTCCCTTGCACTTATGCAGACCCAACAGCAGATGGCAGAATGCAGCAGAAAGATGAGGCTTTGCGATGTGGGAGCAGAGGATCCTGTCTCTCCTCTTCAAACATGCCGCCGCGCAGCCTGAGGCCTTTTAGAAGCTAAACCTTCTGAAGGCCTGCTTTATTGTCACCCCCCCACAGTGAAAACAGAGCTCACAGAGAGATTACAAGCACAGCCCAGGGAATGGCTAGATAGCAAGCAGCGGGAAGTGAGATTTGGGATTAGATTCAATGAAAGATGATGCTGGGAGTTAAGGTGGGCTGGAATGGACCACACCTGTAAAACAGGACCGCACCTCGAGTTCGGGGACATCAATAGCAGAGTGTTCTTAATGTGGGGGGGGGGGGGGGGGGGGCCTCAAAGGCCAAAAGGGAGGCAGACAAGCCTTGCTTAGCATCACTGTTTATCTTGCAGTACAACACCTGACACAACTGGTGAATTGTCTGTTGCACATGCTTATGGGTAATGATTTTTTTTTTTTTAATGACACTATCAGTTTCAGTGTTACCATTAACATTTTGATGCTGTCGGACAACATTTTCACGGTACAGTTTTTGTTTTGTTGACATTTAAAGTATTTGACTCTAATGCGTTTAACATTTCAAGGTCAACTTGAATACAATGACTTGACTCTTGTACCTTAAGGTTTTCTTGTGGAATTAGGCAGGGTGAACCCAGTATGTCGTCGTAACGGTATCGTCTGCACATGAGTCCAACCTGCAGCGTGTGACGGTGGAAGGATGGAGGCACACATGGGCACAGGCAAACGGGCACAGGCAAACGGGCACAGGCAAATGGGCACACACACAGGCCTGAGGTCAGATTTAAAACCATAATCCTGGGAATGGGAGGCAAAGACATGACCCACTGAATCAGTGCGCGCCC
>JAODJU010000045.1:4132399-4155352 GCA_026776725.1 Gnathonemus echidnorhynchus | reverse complement strand
GGCATATTTGTTTTAAAATAACATTTTTATCTTTCCGCGAAACGATATAGTACCACGTGACTATGCGTTATTACTTTTGAGCGGTTATTTGAAAATAACGAACCTGCAAATGTCATAACTGACCAATCAGAATCAAGCATTCCAGAGAGCCGTGTAATAAATGAGTCTAACACATTCTGTGTATGAACCCGCCCTTCAAATAATCTGCAGGAGACAGAAGGCAAGGCGTTCAGCAGGTAGGTAAACAGAGATATAGACCTTACCTAGGCTGCCACGCGAGCTTCACAATGGCTCCACAGACCAAACAAACGACTAGTAGTCTCAGAATTAACTGGATTCTCGGACGCATGTCGGCGAAATATCATCACTGAAATGACGACAAAGGGAATAAAACCGCGGTGTGGAATGACAGCAGTGTCTCACCTGCCTGTCAATTAATCATATGGCACAACAAATCTTACTCGGACAAAACAACGGCACCGGACCGACTCAGAGACACAAACATTTTATTTCAGAGGTGACGGCATCCCGCACGTCAAAGAAGCAGTGATCGCTTAGTAATTTAATCAAACACGCAGTGCCCACTTCCATGTGGTCAAAACCGAATCAGGTGGTTTCGTATCGATCTTCGGACAGCTGCGGTGATATGTGTATTTCATCAGCAAATCTGATATTCAGATTATGCTTTGAATAAAAATCTAGACCCAAATCCCTTTTGACCAGTAACTCACGTTTTAGCGGGTTGACCCTCTGTGATCTACGCCATAACACATAGCCTATAAGCGGTTTTCATTACGTTGCATCATGCATATAAATATAAAACATTCGTAGACATTTGTCATTACGGTGAATTTCTACAGAATTTCTACAAAATGCAGAATCGGACAAATAAACATTAGACAACTGAAAGCAGAGAAATTTGAACAGCTGATCGCATTTAACAGACATACTAGAGGAGTGCAGTGTAACAGTATCCTTATCTTGTTTATGATCGAGGTAATAAAAATATAAATTATTATGTGACATAAAACGACGAGTATATGGTGTCATCGAAAAACTCGGAAACTCTTATTATGGAATGAACATGCAATGCTATTTTTAATGCACAGCATTACAGAAAGCTGCATTTATCGCACATTTTACATTTATATGCCGAACAGTATAATTGGAAATACTAACCCACTCACTCCGTCGCGTCTCAGCTTTCGCTCTTCTTCCTACTGCGGCTCGCGGGTCATTACGTAGGCGGTCACGTGGCCCCGGCTCGCACCGCCCCACCCTCTCCTTCATCCCGCGAGCCGGTGGCGCTCCCGACGAGTAATAGCCATTAGAATGACACGAAATTAATGAAAATATGGAATGTGTGTGGGAAGGGAGACCCGGAAAACGGGGACGAGCCTGTGAAGGTGGATCCCCGTCCGGCGGGGCCCAACAGGTAGACAGGGAGGCAGCCTGTACCTTCAAAGGTAGAAAGGCGGCTGCAGGTAAGCGGTATGAGCCCCTCTTATAACCCCCCAGGTGATTTATATGATGATTTTTGTAGGACCCATTTGCCGACTAACTCGGCAGGTCTGTGGGCTGCGCCCGTTCAATAAGGCAAATAAACGTTAGTGACGGCGGTGAGTGACGTGCACCGTTTCATCTCGTTACTTAACTAAACGGCTGGCTGAAACAGCGATTCTGAACCCGTGGGTCGCGACCCAGATTTGGGTCGCACCGAGTGCTGAAAGGGTCACGAGGCAGAAGTTGGAAATGTGAGCCTTTTAAAACCAGCAGGCTCCTATGCTGATTCACGATCAATCCTAGAATTAACCTATATAAACGGGTCTTGGATCTACAAAACTAGTGAGCACAACCAATCCAAGGAGCCAAACCACATACGCTGAATTCACTGGCACATCCAATCAGATTTGTGCGATAGGCATTGATTGGCGTAGATTTCAGAGTCCCCTGCGTATTTCATCATAGCGCGAATTTAAACCTATACCTGATATATGGTCGCGCGATGGTAAAAATTGGGTCGTGGAGCAAAAAAGGCTGAAAATCATGGAACTAAAACCCCATTCCTCAAATAGGCGCTAATTGGAATTTTTACTAATTATACATTATATATAGTTTTTAATGGACATAACATGATCTTGTGAGACAAATATACCAGCATAAGTGGTATGTACCCCAGGTTAGCGTTTACTGAGTGTTTAGATGTGAAATGGCAGATGCTTCAGTAAACTAGCTGAGATTTTCCTATCAGTACTGTAACTATGTAATGAGTGTGTCTCTAGTTATTTGGAGGTGCCATCACTCATTCTAGTTATTTGGGGATGTCAAACTCTAAGGTGAAATGGAGGATAAGTGGTTTGGAAAATGGATGGATTGATGGATGGAGTTAATAAAACGCCCATAGGTGTGAGTGACTGGTTTGCGAGTGTGCCCTGCGATGGAGTCGTACCCCATCTTGGGTTGTTCCCTGCCTTGTGGCCGTAACTTTCAGATTAGGCTCCGGTCCCCTCACGACCCTGAATAGAACAAGCGGGTGCAGAAGACGGATGAATTTCAAAAATGAACAAGACCAGCAGAATTGGGAAGATGAGCAAAGCTAACAGAAACACTTGACTGACCGACTGGCCATTTCGCATTACAGGCTGAAGGAGCTGGTTGGAGTTTCTATCTGGTTCTGTATACCACACTCAACTTTAACTGCAAACCAGGATTGCCGGACCACAGCGCAAATTTACACACTGACAGTATGGAAACCAGGGCAGCCAACAGCCACTGTCTGTAAGCAGATCAGATGGAGCGGTTATGGATCCATCCATTGGCTGTATCACATTTGGGCCGGGTACATGCGCTGTCCTTGCCGTGGGGTGTTCTGGCTCTCGGGTGGCTGCACGCTTTTGTGTCAAAAGTATCCTAGGTTATATCTCGGAATGGCCCCGCTGCACTTTGAGGGCTTGGCCGAAGGACCTGAAGATTATCCAGAATGAGCGAGTGTCTGTCCGGGTCCCATGAAAGCGACACGGGAAGGTGGTGGAAATATGGAACTGCTCCCCAGGCATGTTCCAGCACTTCTGTGTGTAACAGCTGTGACTGCAACTCTGGGAGGGGGGTGTCTCTCAATTCCTTAGAATTCAGTGCCTTCTGCATCCCTACACCAGTGATTAAAAGCATCTCTTGGCAGTCAGAGCTGTCCCCGCCTTCTGCTTAAAAGCTTCCAGGCTGTCTGTGTTGGTGTCGAGATCCTGAAGGCTGAAGTTGCAATGATGCAGCTGACGTGTGCCCCAGTAACTGTACTCTTCCGGTAGTGATCCAAAATGGTTCTTCTTTTTAAGCTTTTATTCCCTCTGCTTACATATGAAAATAAGTAAATCCACAGTAAACAGTTAAAATCTGTCCAGTGATTTGACCCATTTTCGCATTACACAACACAGGAAAAACTGTCAGGCAGCTGACACCCTCCTTGCCAAGTATGCATGTAACATATCTTGTATCTTTAAATCAGGATGTTTGACTCACATCACTAAAAGAAATATGAACCAGTTATAGACAAGGCAGAGACTGAAAAACAGTCTGTGTCCTTTAAACTAGTCAAGTACTATTGAGGGAAATACCTAAGACCGGAACTGCTAAAATCTGATTGGGCAGCCTTGTAAAACTATTTGTACAATTAAACATGCCAAGAAACACAGTTTTCAGTTAATTTTCATTTACAGTTTGGTGCTTGTCTGCAATTTGACCTGGACTTGCCTTTCCTGTTGTGTATGATTCTATGTAATTGATGTACAGTCATGTGGGAAATAACTTTTTTTTGCCATTCTGTTGTATATTTGCTGGTGTGCTTAGGATCACTGTCCTGTTGCATGACCCAATTTCAGTCATGCTTCAGTTGTTGGACAGATGGCCTCAGATTTGACTCTATGATAATTTGTTATACTGAGGAGTTCATGGTCAACTCAATGACTGCAAGTTGCCCAGGTCCTGTGGCTGCAAAACAAGCCCAAATCATCACCTCTCCACCACCACGCTTGACAGTTGGTATGAGGTGTTTTTGCAGTGTTTGGTTTTTGCCAAACGTGACGCTGTGCATTATGGCCAGACATCTCCACCTTGGTCTAGTCTGTTCAAAGGACAATGTTCCATTAGTCTTGTGATTTGTTCAGGTGCAACTTTGCAAACCTTAGCTATGCTGCCATATTCATTTTAGAGAGAAGAGGCTTTCTCCTTCCAAACAAACCACACTTGTTCAGTCTTTTTGTAATTGTACGGTTATGAACTTCAACATTTAACTTGCTAACTGAGGCCTGTAGAGTGTGAGATATAGCCCTTGGGTTTTTTGCAATTTCTCTGAGCATTGCAGAACTTCTGGTTTTCTAGAGGTGGTCACAGTTGTTGATGATCAGTTAATCAAGTGCATTTGATTACCAGCACCTGGGTGCTACTTACCCTCTCAATTCCTATGGAAGAAGTATGATTGTACTTAATTTTTCCACACACTGCTTCTGCATTTTGGCTTAGTTTTTGTTAGATAAATAATGACACAGTGTAATATGTCATGTGTTATATGTAGGCCTAAAACCTTAGAAATTAAAGAGGGTGTACTTTCTTTTTGCACATGACTGGAGTTATTAAGTACTACTAAGGGAAATACCTAAGACTATAATTGCTAAAATCTGATTAGTCAGCCGTGTAAACTATTTGAACAATTAAACATGCTAAGAAACACAGTTTGCAGTTAATTTTAATTTACAGTTTGGTTCTTGTTTGTACAACTTGCCTTTCCTGTCGTGTCAGATTCTATTTAATTGATGTAAACCTTGGATGTCTGTGCTGGTTCCCAGGTCTCCCTTTAATCGGATTACATATTGTTTGAGATAGTACTGGTGTAATAGTAATTGTTCTTTATTCTTTTTCTTATACCAGGGTGTGATGACCTTGAGTGTGGGTTGTGGACTGATTGTTATCTAGTATTGGCAATTGACGTTGTCATGACTCTGAGTGCTGTTGCTATACCTTCGAGCCGGTTACACCTGATGCTTGTTTAGGCTGTAGCTGATTTGCTCCCTTTTAAAACGGTCAGGCTTTGGGGAAAATGGGGCTCGTGCTCAGGCGCCAGTCGCATGTTGCCATTTGTTTTGCTTTTGTTATGGTTTTGTTTTGTATTTGATTT
The DNA here is from genome assembly GCA_026776725.1 of Gnathonemus echidnorhynchus. NCBI lineage: Eukaryota > Metazoa > Chordata > Actinopteri > Osteoglossiformes > Mormyridae > Gnathonemus > Gnathonemus echidnorhynchus. Next base: position 4,150,188 of record JAODJU010000045.1, on the reverse strand, counting down.
TTTTCTGTATTTATTCTACACTACATGAACGTGGCACTACTGATTACTGACAACCATGTGATATATATATATGTTGTGTAGCATTCCTTTTTTATTATCCTTATTAAATCCTTTAATTATCTGGTAATCTTGGGTCCCGTGTCTTCCCTAGAATTTTCTTTTTTTTTTTTTTTCCTTTTTGTTACAATTTTGAGCCAGATTGTAACAAGGGCATGAAATTCACATCTAAATCAGGTTGGACACCCTCTACGGTTGCCTTTAATCTCCAAATTCTGGCTGCTTCCGATTCTTAAAATACCAACATGGGGGTACCTTTCGCTCTAATCCTGACCAAAGAAGATTTCCACATTAGGCTCATTGAAGGAACCCATAATAGAACACCTGCCGATCAACAGCGGGGAGGGGGGGTCCTTTCACAGATCCATGGCTCACTCACACATCCTCAGATCCTTGGTTCCCTGACCTGGCATGCTAGCCAAGGCCTTCAAATGGGATGCTGATGAACACACTGTAATCTGAAAACCAGGTCAGGAAAAAAAAGAAAGATTGTAAAGGAATACTTGTACATAAATAAAGGAAAGATTTTAAACATCAAATAAAACATCAAACATCTTTTCCTGAAGTATGCCCTCATCACTACCCTACCTCTGATCAGCATGTAGAGGGTAAAGGTCAGAGCTGCTGTTTTTTTATTCAGCAGTGCTGCTGTTACACCTAGATTCACTCAAACACAAACAATCTGACCACTGTCATTGCAACCCCCTGTTTCCGGAAGCCCCTGTGCTCTTTGGGAGCACGTGCAGTGTTAAAAGCAGCCGTTACTGCTGCATCAAGCTGTTGGCTGCCCCATCCTTTCCTCTGCCTTCGGCCCACTTCTTCTTGCAGTGACCAGGACAAGGACATGTGCCGTAGTCCCGGGAGAAGACTCCCTGCCATGACCTTTAACCAGAACAGCTTGAGTAAAATATGCAAAGTAATGAACGGTTTTATATGTCACTGATTGTAAAAAGTGTCAGTTAAGCAGTAAATTGGAGGGCCCTGTTTTGACTACCTCCCTTGCACCTGGAGATCTGACTAAATCAGACACTTAATTTCTATTTCTGTTTGCATGGAGTATTGGGCCATTACGAGGTTGGCTCCTGGAACATGTATGAAAGTCTCCTTTTATTCTATGGAGTTGGTTTGCAGCTTGTGGCTGTGCCATGAGGTGTAGTTCCTCTGCCCCAACATCAGAGGGCGCTGTTCTCATTTTCCTGTGAAGGAGACCTTCAGATGCCTCTTATAATATAGGCCAGAATGTTCGCACTGTTTTATCTCCCTTTTCCAGTGCTCACAGTATGCATTTTGTCTCGCCAGTTGCTCTTCACTCTGCCATCGCCCTTCCTTGGTCCGCCACACTGTTTCTGGGTCAGCCTCTGTCCCTCAGAGAGAGACTGATCTGAAAATGAGTGAGAGAGCGAGGGGGGGGAGAGAGCAAGTGGCAGAGTGTACAAGAGAGAGGGGGAGGTATTTATAGAAAATTGGGGCTTCACAGCACCTTTTCCAGTGAAAGAATTATTAAAGATCCCAGCTAGTGTGTCCCAGTTTTTCTGATTAGAACTCAAAAGGACATAACTGGACAAACTCTGGTGAGATGTAGAACGCGCCCTGTTACGTTCCTGTGCCGCCTCAGCCGCCCCCCGCTCTCTGCTGCTCTTTTCCGATTCGAGAGCGGGATCCTTCTCCGAGCACGTCCTCAGCGATGTGACGCTGTGGTCTGCCGGCTCCTGCCGTGCCGCTGGCGGAGAGGGAGGGGGATTCTCGCTGGATACGGAGACGGGCGCCTGGGCCCTGGCTTCAGCCAGTCAAGATGATGAAGAAGTTTCTGCGGAGCAGGAAGGGGAGATTCTCCCTGCGACAGAGCCGCTCTGGATCACGCTCTGCCTCCAAAGATTTCTGTAAGTTGGCGTTTTCTTTTAATTTCCAATTAGAAACTTAACGTTTCACTTTCAGACTGAGAGGCTGCCTCTCTCTTGCTTTGCCCCAGAGTTTCTGCTCTAGACCGGACAGCGCATTGTTTTATGTTATCACCAGACTGACGTTAGTGCACTAAATTTGCATACGTCAATGAGCATTTATTTAAAAAAAAAATGTACCTATTCATTAGCACTAGGTTTGACAGGCAGCAGACTGTTCATTAAATTACTTCCTGCAATCACTTTTTTTCTTGTAACGTGTGATCCGCAGATTCCAAAAGGGAATTTCATAGTTTATGAGAGTCTCCTGGCTTGTATTAACCCTTCCCTCCCAGGATTGCTGTTATCTGCGTAACACTGTATGTCTGACACACTTTTGTTGCTGGGGTCTCTATGAGTTGCTCGCGAAGTCAGAATGATCACTCCTGATTACTTTTGTTCCATTATGCATTTAGATCACTTTTGACCTTAAATCCGACATTTAGTGAGCATTTTGAAATGAGCTGTTTTATTCCAACAGTAAACTTCAACCAGCACAGACCCAGTATAAATAACCCCGATACGGTGGGCGTACCTCCTGAAGTGCTCAGTAAGCAAGTTATAAAGCACTTGGGTAAAACTCAAGACAGAATCTCACCGTGTGGCACTGGGAAGCTAAGGAAGGAGAGATCGGATGCATCTGGAATGCACGGCTTCTGCCGGGGCTGGCTTAGCAACCTCCTGTGATTTAAAAGAGGCCGCGGGGATAGAATTAGGCCAGCGATCCTGAAGTGGGAGCAGCTTGGAGCTGAGCTGTCGGACTGGTCGCTCTGGAGGCTGAGGGGCGTGTCCCCATCTGTGCGAGCACTTCGGCCTGCTGCTCCGTGTTGCGTTGTGCTTTTAAAGACCTCAGGCTCATTTATCCACAGTGTGAGCAGATCAAAGCTTCGATTAAGGTTTTTAATAGCCAATCAAAGTTCAGTACAGTCAGACTAATGGAACCAGGCTCGATGTCTTAGGATGTCAGCTGGGGGCAGGAACCAGGCTGAACAGTCACTGCGTGAAGTGGACGAATATCTGTTCTTCTGGTGAAGTTCACCGGCTGCCCACCCAAAAGTGGATAGAAGAACACATGTTGACATTGTTGTCGTTGTTCATTTCCGGTAACTTTTGGATGAATTGCGCGGTCCACTCCGTTAATACTGTTAACTGAATACCAGGTAAAAAAAAATGTAAATCAGGGTTATGTAGTTATAGGCTCGAATGCCATAGTTGGCAGAGTGACCCTGTTACTGCTGTACTCTTGAGTGAGACCGTTAATGCCACCTGCTACAGGGTCACTGACAGAGTGCCGATCTGAGCTTTCCTCACTTGCATGTTGCTTTAAGGGTTTGCTAAATAAACAACTGCGAATAACTGTGAATGTAAACTGTCTGCAGTTTTCTCCAGGAGCTAATGACAGCTGCTCTGTCTTGAATGAGACATGTCGCCATCATGGAGCTGTGGTTATCTGTGGTTAACACTCAGCCTGTGCGGCTCTCTCTCCCTCTCTTGCCGCCTTGACAGTCCTGACGATGCCGGCCTCCAACCAGGGCTGGCCGGAAGACTTTGGCTTTCGGGTGGGGGGCAGTGGGCCCAGCTACATCCTGTCGGTGGACGAGGGCAGCAGCGCCCACCATGCCGGGCTGCAGCCCGGCGACCAAGTGCTGGAGATCGAGGGGCAGAACGTCTCCTCGCTGGGGAAGGATGCACTGGTCACCCTGGCCAAGGCCCAGAAGAACATCCCCCCCAGCATCGGCGTGGTGTCCCGAATTCAGCAGGTGAGCAAGCTGGGTATCTGTGTTTTTCATGCGGGGCCAACCTGAAAAGAGCTGCTTGCTCAAACCGGGCAGTTTAGTTTTATCTCTGCACTTCTGTGTACAAGCAGTAACTCAGGTGGAAAAACACCTCCCATAGACTGCCCCTACCTAGCAGAAATGCAGCTCTAACACGGACGTTCATGGTGGCCTTACAGAACACCCCCATTCCATCTTGGTTTAGTGTCTGTGTCAGTATATAAAACAGGTAATTTCTGCGTTAGGCATTCAGGAAACCAGAAAGATAAAATGTGTGAAAATTATGCCTTCTGTTCCCTATTTACCAAAATTCAGATTTTCTGTGGAATTTATAAATAAATTTTAATGCCACAGATGGATATTCCTCCTGGGCCAGACGGTCGATTTGGGTTCACTATCGTGGGGGACTGCCCCCTGGTGGTGGAGGACTGCCTGTTCAACTCCCCTGCGGAGCGTAGTGGGCTGCGGGCAGGTGATTACGTGATGGAGGTGAATGGCATCCCTGTGAGGCAACACGAAACGGCGGCGGCCATGATTAAGGCGTCGCAGGGCTGCACGCTGCGCCTGGGCGTCCTGCGACAGGGCCGCCGCTCGAAGCGCATGACCAGCAGCCTGAAGGAGCCCAGCGTCCTGCAGAGCAGCGACAGTGTGCGCCAGGACCGAAAGAACAAGGCTCTGGAATTCAACATGAAGGTCAGTCAGTGCCCTCTAGTGGACAGCAGAAGTAAACATCAGGCAGTATGCTTTCCAGTTTAACACTCATACTGGTATGACTACTATTACTTTTACTTATACTCATATAACTCTTGCCCTTGCTGTTTGTCATTAATGACATCCCTTGTGCGTACAGTTGTAGGTGACACCTTCTGCACGTGTGTGTGTTCCGGTTCAGGTTGAGGAGGTCCTGAAGGATGACCCGGATGTGAAGGAGCATCTGTTTGCTGTGCTGAAGGACTACGCCGCCGAGAGGAACGTGGAGAACCTGGCGGCAGCCCTGCCCGACATCCTGATCAGCGCAGAGCATCAGCAACTGATAGACAGCGTCAGGTAGCCCGCCCAGCATTCCAGCCAGCTGGGGGACCAGCATGCACCTGTACCCCCCACCATCTGCCTGTTTGCCGTTCAGCTTTCTTGGACAAGGGTGGGAGGGATATGTCCCATTTTAAAATACAAAAGGGAGAGAGCAGTGAAACCAAAAAAGTGAGAAATGGGTGAATAGCTGGTGATTGGACAAGTTGGGTTTTGAAGTCCAGGATGGGTGGGATTATGAGGTCGGTGACCCACATATCTGATTGGCTGCCCTACTGGTTCTCATTGGGAGAAGCAGGCAGTAATTGACAGCATAGAGTTATTCTATTAGGTGTCACACAATTGCACAGTTGGTAGCAAAGCTGAATGTTTGTTTACATAACATGTCAGACACTCTGCTGCTGGAGATATGAACCGTGTTCCTCATCACCACATGTCACATAACACAAGCAGATTAAGACCAGCTATTCATTTCCTGGATGGGACCACTGGATCCTGTCTAAAATATTCCCAGTACGTAAACTTATTTTGTTGCAGCTTTATTACGATGGAAGTTAAATTCTACACAACATAAGAAACTACATTATTTTTAGAAGTGACAGCTAATTTGTATTTATAAATGGCCTCCTTAGAAGCAGGAAAATTGACAGCGAGAGACTCCAAGGAAACAAATATTTACTTCACTTATATCGGGTGCTAAAAGAAGGCTTTTGGAGTCCATGTTGTCTTCCCAACACTTTTAGATATCAGAAATAAACCTTGAATTTTATTTTCCAGAAATAGAAATTAAACATGGTACCAAATATTCAATGACAGGTCCTTGACGATTCTGTCACAGTCAGCGAAACTCGTGAATATTTTTAAAAGGAATGAGTTTCCTGCCAGATAAAAGCAGTGAGAAAGCGATGGTATGATAAGACCTCTGATGCAGGTTCATCTTCACACTTTGGGAACATCGCAGCCAGTTTTCACTGCAAAGTTTTCAAAGGATGTTTCTGCACATTAAAAACACATAAATATGCAAGCAATATTAAGGGTTGTGAATATAAGGTGTTGTTGTTTTATCTGTATGTGTGTATATAGCATGCATATATTTTTTTCCATGTGGGGCCTATTTGTGTCTAAGCTTTGGGCAGAGGAGGGAGGGAGTGAGTGTGAAGACATGACTGTGACCAGGAGCAACAGACTTGACAGGTTTAAGGGTCATATTTTTTTCTGAGGGAGTGTGCATGTTCAGAGCCTATTAATTAATAAAGAGAGGGATAGATGCATTAAGAAAAATCCTTGATTGTGACATAGTGACAGTAGGATATTATTGTATACGAATATGGCTTTGGTTTCTCTCCCTGCTCTTACCATCTCTTATCCCAGTCTTACTGCTACAATGACGTCACGAGGAAAGTGTTTCAATGATGTCATGAGGAGAGTGTTTCAGTGATGAGGAGGATGGTTCAGTGATGAAAAGGATGTTTCAGTTTTTTGAGTAATGACGATAAGCAATTCACACTGCCTGCGGCGTTTTGCAGATGAAGTTTGGTCTGTTTCGCTTGATTGTATTTTTGGAATTTTGGCTAATACACTTTCATTGTGGCTCACAGCATAGTCCTTTTGTTACCTGGGGAAATTATGGCATATGTCTTCTTGTTGTGTTGGGGATATTTGAAAAATGCTTTTAAGTTTGAGGGGCCAAAAAAGTACCTGAAAAAAGTGTCACGTAGAATCAAATATCAGCGGTAAAGCTCTGTTTCATTCTGGGTGAGACTATAATCTACGGGGTGGAGACTTGCCCTTGCCTCCAAGGACATCTTCTGTCTGAAATCAATATTGTTTTGTGTACAAATATGAAGCTATTAGATGTGCCTCCATCCACCCACCCAATCTGTCACCTGTCACTGAGTAGATCAATAGCTATAAAAGTACCCACCTCTATTAGGGCTGTGCATCCTCAGAATACTGTGTACACACACAGCGAAGGCAGTTTAGAGCTGCCAGCTCACGTGAGGAAACCTCCACAGAAGCAGGGTTCCTGCTGGGCTTCTGCCTTTGCTTCAGTTTCATTGCAAACCTGGCAGGTCTTTACATAAATTGAAAGCAATGACTGAAACATGAATGTATATTTTACTCCAGCACTGTGTCATTTACTCCATGAAGGGGGCAGAATGATGCCAGGTGAGTGAGAGTCCGGGTCTAGTGAGCCACTTAACCAAACACGAGGCAGTCGCGGGCTCCCTGGGCCTCCCCGCCACAGGCATCACAGGAAGAACATTCAGAAAGATGGTTGGAAATGGATGAGACGAGGCCTGCTTAGCAGAGGGCTAAAACTTTGCTGGGTGCTGTACTCTGAGGCTTAGTGCATAGGCCAAAAAATGTGTGGGGGTTGGGTGTAATATTGATGAAGACAGGAAGTATCACTTGGAGCACGTAGCATAGGATTGGCTAATTTACCGCTAAGTGTCCCATGATCTAAGCCTGGGGTTGTCCCATTTGGATCCAGGATGATCTACTTTAGAGCCCAGTGGCTTGAAGGAGGCCAGAGGGGTCCCTGGAGTCCTTCACATCCTGAGTATATTCATTACATTCAGCTCACAGGAAAGTGATTCAGACTTTTTCTTGAGGTGTAACTGTTTGTGGTGCTGGTGTGTTGTGCCCAAGTAGTTGCTTCACATACAGACTGAGCCTGCTGTTTCTGGATAAGTGAAGCGTCGGCTGATCGGTCGTGCTGCTGTACAAAATGCCTTGTTGTTTTCTACATTTTTAATGTTTGTTGAATGATGTGATGGCTCCCTGGGAGACGAGTGCAGGATCTGTTGAAACAACACAGCGTGTGTTTGTTAGTCGCCTTCCCAAAACCATAGTGATTCTTCTCAAGTTGAGAATCCCCAAGGCCGTCACGGAGAGAAGTCCGTTATTTGATCTTCTGTGTCACGCCTGGCTCCGTATGATCCTCCTGTGTGCCACGCCCCCTCATTACCTCGTGTTCATACCTGATTGTGATCACCTGTGTCCTGTTACTTTCAGCCTGTCATGTGTATTTAGTCCGTGTCTCAGTCAGTATTCCCCAGTTCTGTCATTGATGTCAGTTGCTGTGCTGTTCGTGTTCCTGCCAATAAACCCGTTTACTTGTATTTGCGGTTCGACTATTCTGCTTTCGCCAGCTCACCGACTGTGACATTCTGTGCCTTTACCTGCCTGTGTCCTGTAGCTTGGCTCTGTCCTCACTGCTGGGATCTTGACCGGTTTGCAGGTCTGATGTTGGTGGGACCTGACTGCCGTCTCCCCGTTGGGGCCTCTATATTTAAGCAGCCTACTTCTCCAAACGAGGGCTCTCTGTTAGGTGTCTGACATCACAGGGCCGGCACGGTGTGTGAATTGCTTTAAATGTGTCCCCACTTTGATGAGTCGGGGAAAAAGCATGTCAGGACGATGGCACAAAAACAGCGGGAACAGACACATTCACAGCACATTGACGGTAAAACTCCAGGATCTGGTCTGCTTGCTCCTTTGCTGTTGGGTCCTGATGAGAAGCATCGCACCGCTGAAGGTCCAAATCGAATCTGTGTCCCCTTAACTTACTACTTTGACTCTTGCTGACTGAGTCAATAAGTGGACAGGACCGGTTACCCAACAGGCTGCTCTTCAGCGGGGTTTCAGAACTTCTGAACACTCCTCTGTTTATCGGCGAAGATAGTCAGTCAGTGAGCTGCGATCCCAAGCTGTGTAGATGACCTTCTTATCAGTAATGAGAGGCAAGCACTTGCCTCCGGTAGGCGATTCTCCTGAGTGCTGTTTTTTCAGAGACCACGCTGACGTGCCTTTGGAGCAGATTCCCTCGGGGGCGTGCGTGAAGAAGTACTGTGATCGAGCAGTTGGGTTGGGGAGCCTCTGTGTGTTTCTGGGCTTGGCTCAGTCGTGAAGGCGGAACCAGAGAGAGACCCGGCTCGGTCTCAGTGCCGGAACTCTGTCTCACGTGTGCCGACCTGCCTGTGATGCCCAGGAGGGGCTGGTGCTCGCGCTCTTCTTTCCCTCCTCTTGCTCTCCTGCACTCACCACACCTGAGAGCCCGGGAGGAACGGGCTCCCAGCAGCACCTACGACCGCAGGCGGCCCTGGAGCGCGAGCTTGCTGAGGAGGAAGGGGCAATGGAGGAGCAGAGCTACAAGATCAAGACAGGAGTGTAGGAGAGGGAAGGAGCCGATCTGACGGATCTATCTGACTAAGCAGGGCGCGGAGGTACCGTGGTATGAGATTAAAAGGAGGACGGCTGTCCTCTGCCTGTCTGTCCTGATGGAGATGGACCACCTTTTCCGGACCTTTCTGGATCTTTGTCGTTGAAACGATGTAAGGGAAAACCAGCTGTGCCGCCTGCCTCGCCAGTTCGACGCCTTCCCCTTCAGGTCCCGAGACACGATGGGGTGGGAGAGAGGATTCTCTCGCCGATTTCGGTACAGTGCTTACGAAAGTGTCTTTGCCGCCGTCAGATCTGCTGCCTGTTTCTGTATGTGATGTAGGTGATAAACTCCACGTATGTCTCCAGCTGCTGTGCTGTAGTGGCTTTGGCTTGGGTCCCTCAACACTAATAACTTACGATTCTTATATACGTGTTTATACTTCATTATAATTTTAAAGTATATATAAGTAAAATTCCTTTAAGTGTGATGTGAGAGCACTGAAATAATTACAATTTAATGCTTGTTCGGGGAATATGCACGATGACCATTTAGTGACCTACTTTATGCAAACTTTCTTTTTCTTCATCTGCTTCTAATATTTGTCATGTGACACAGTAAGATGGCTTGTTCTGGAAGCCTAACATGGCTTCTCAAAAAGTAAAAGTTTTTTTTTGTTCGACAATTCTTGGAGGATTCCTATCCTACTTGGGAGTTAACTTCCAATTAAACAGCTGCAGTACCTCAGAAGTGGGTTAGGGGATTCGGCTGAGAAGTGTCACCGACAGGGTCTGGTGGGTTTCAGAGAGACGCCACTGTTTCATTTACGTGGACATGAATCCCAAGTGCTGTCCGCTTCCATGAAGTCACTTTGCCATCTTGTTCCGCTATCACTTGTTTACCATCGATACCACTGAAACATCAGGTCATTACTTGGACGTGAGGTATTGGTGTCTCTCCACTGCTTTGTGTCTCAGCTGTCCTGCTCCCTGCCCTGCAAAGGGAAACCATGTAGCTGTAGGAAAGCTGTTAATTAAAGGAAACATCTGGCAAAGCTTAATTAACTGTATTGTGTAAGCAAATTAATAATTAGCTGTCATCTTTTCCCATGACTTTAACCCGCTTCTCTTAGTCATGTGACCATAATCATGTGATTCATTCATACATACAGCAGGGGCTGTCGTTTTTTGAATGCTTTTTGTTTTCTGAATGCTTATTAATATGACAATTAAAAACCATCAGGCATAATAGCAGAAGTTCTTGATTTGACCCAGTTTCTGTGAGCAGCCCCTAGGGCTGTTAGGATGGTGGACAAAAAGTTATAGGCTGGCTAAGCAGGTCCAAATGACGTCTCCGCAAGGCATTAGAGACCCGTGTCGTGATGAGGGACCGGGACATAGTCCCAGTCTGAGACTCCCAATACAGAGTCACGAAATGTAGGCGCTTCCAGTACAATTGCCTAATCTTCCTTGTTTGCTGTGGTCAGCTCAGACTTCCTGGGAGGTGTGTTTGTCCCAAAAATCAGGAATTTGCAAACTGGGTCTGAAACGTATGAGTTCTGTGTTTGGCCCTGTTGTATCAAGGCTTCCCTTTAAGCGGTGCGTCCTCGATACGCTGTCCCCACTGCACGTTTAAATATAGAACAGCCTCGACCTCCTTCTAATTGAGGGCATTGGAGAACCTTAATAAGTTTTAAACACATGGATCTGTTAAGTTTTGTGTTTCCCCACATGAAAAAAGTCTCACTTTTTGTTTATATTGTCTTCTTTTGCGGATTCTCACTGAATTACCTAACATAGCAGAAGCTTTCTGTCACTAAGAATCATTAAATTCATGAATAATTGAAAATTGTTAATTGGAATAATTGAAAAATGAATAAATGAAAAATTGATGTAGGGGAATTCTTTCATTAATGTTTAAAATGTAGCCATGATGCATCTGAAGAGTCTCTCGATTCATTTAGAGTGAACTACAGTTTAGGTCAGGATTGTTATCCTGTTTGAGAGAGGATGGTTTTGACGCCTAAAATGCTTTGGATTCACTGGTGCGGGGGTCAGTTTCTCCTACAGCTGACGTATAACAAGCGCTCTTTCAGGAGCCTGGCTCTATGGTAACGTCAATCTTAGGCTAAGTGGGATGTGGACATTGTTTATTTCAGGCATGTATGTAGTCATCTTCCAGCCATGAAGGTAAAATAATGTGAATGAATATGACTGCATGGGGATGCTTTAACAAGCATATAAAAATGATCACTTTGTTTAAAATGCATACCAGTGGCATTTTCAGACATCTACATAGAGAGCAATGAGTAATGTTTAGCACGTTTAGAGTAGAAAGAGTTGATACTGAATATAGCTGCCTGTGCTGTGCCTGAGTCACGTTTACAGGCCTCATGTCTGACAGCATGACTCCAATGAACAGAGAAAGATGGTGGACCTGTTTGGAAGATCTGATGTACTGGAGATAATTAGCACCACAGAATGCTGCCCTGTAGCATCAAATCAGCCACCGTTGCATAAAGTGACTAGTCTGACAGCTAAGTCATGGTCTAAAAGCTTTTAAACCCATTTGAAAAGTTTTAATTAAGAAGTACGCCACTTCCCGTCAGCGATGTCAGTGCACTTGGAACTGATTTGAGTATTTAAAGGAATAATATCTGTCAGTTCTGTTCTGACTCGTTTCCTCACAGCTCGTACTGTAGTCCGTATCCCCGACCTCATGTGTGAGTTTCTGCCTGTGAAAAGTGGCATTACAGACGATAGGCTTTTCCTGCCTGGTCACCTGGTGCTGGCCTCAGCTGCTCGGTCACCTTCTCGGGGTGAAGTTGGGTGTTGCTATGCGTCCCATTTGTGGTTTTGCTTACTGGTGGATTATCATTCTCTCCTACCCCGTGTGACTCTTTAGGGCCAACACTGTCCCAGAAAAGGCTGCTCCTATACAGAGGGCCACGGTACTGTTCCAGTTTCATGCAGGTTGACCTTGAAGATCCACACTGAGTCTCAAGAAGTATTAGGGCTGCTGGCCTGGTTTTCAGAACAGGGAGAAGGACATACTCTTAAACCAGTAGGAGGAACTGTGTACCTATCTACAGACCACCAGAGATGTAAGAGCTGAGTTTGTATATACAGATGAAAGAGGGAGGAACCCTGTGGGTATCGACAGACCAGAGAGGGAGGAGCCCCTGCAGCTATCTACAGATCAGAGAGGGAGGAGCCCCGCAGGTATTTACACATCAGAGAGGGAGGAGCCCCGCAGGTATTTACAGATCAGAGTGGGAGGAGCCCCGCAGGTATCTACACAACAGAGGGGAAAGAGCCCAGCAGGTATCTACAGATCAGAGAGGGAGGAGCCCCGCAGGTATCTACAGATCAGAGGGGGAGGAGCCCCGCAGGTATCTACAGATCAGAGGGGGAGGAGCCCCGCAGGTATCTACACAATAGAGGGGGAGGAGCCCCGTAGGTATCTAGAGATCAGAGATGGAGGAGCCCCACTGGTATCTACAGATCAGAGGGGGAGGAGCCCCGCAGGTATCTACAGAACAGAGGGGGAGGAGCCCCGTAGGTATCTAGAGATCAGAGATGGAGGAGCCCCGCTGGTATCTACAGATCAGAGGGGGAGGAGCCCCGCAGGTATCTACACAACAGAGGGGGAGGAGCCCTGTAGGTATCTAGAGATCAGAGATGGAGGAGCCCCGCTGGTATCTACAGATCAGAGGGGGAAGAGCCCCGCAGGTCTCTACAGATCAGAGATGGAGGAGCCCCACTGGTATCTACAGATCAGAGATGGAGGAGCCCCGCAGGTATCTACAGATCAGAGAGGGAGGAGCCCCGCTGGTATCTACAGATCAGAGGGGGAGGAGCCCCGCTGGTATCTACACATCAGAGGGGGAGGAGCCCCGCAGGTATCTACACATCAGAGGGGGAGGAGCCCCGCAGGTATCTACACATCAGAGGGGGAGGAGCCCCACGGGTATCTACAGATCAGAGAGGGAGGAGCCCCGTGGATATCTGCAGACCAAAGAGGGAGCAGGCCCTGCGGGTATCAACAGAACAGAGAGGGACGAACTGAGTGGGTATTTACAGACCAGAGAGGGAGGAGCTGTCAGACCTTGTGCTTGCTGTAAGCTTCCCATTAGTGCGCATGTGTTCAGAAACAGTCTGTCCCCCTGCTAAACTTATAACCGCTCTTAGGTTGCAGTAGCTAGGAGCTCTGAAGTCCAGATAACGATGGACCCTGACACAGTGACGTACTGTGTATCCAAGAATCCCGTTAAAACCATCAACTGTACTCCCACAAGAGGGTTTTATTCTGTTTCCATAGAAACCATAGCAATTGGAGCCCCTTTCAGCTGTGCCATTCCTGGCTCTCTAGCTCCAAGCTCCATTTAAACGTAGATGTAGACTGACTAGTAGAGGGTGAAGTTCTTCAGCCCTATCTCCCTCAAGTCATGCATCCAATTTGGACCACTTACTTACTATAGGCTTCTGAGCCAAGGCTTTCCTGTCTGACATGCCATGTCACCTGCTGTCACATGCTGTCACAAGCTGTTTAGCCCAAACAGTATGATTGACAGTGGAACCATCTGGGTTTGTTATATCAGGTAAGAGCAGCGTTTCCCCGCCCTTTTTGCCATGTCATTGTGGGCATGGTTGTCATAGTGACTGCCATGTGGATCGGATCGGGAGGCTGGGAGTCGGCCTCTGGCTACCCGAGAAAGGGTGTTCTCGCTTTTTCATCACTTAGATTTTTTTCAACCTCGGTCACAATTCTGCAGTGGAAATGAGAGGGGTGAAATACCCCATGGCATGAAACCCATAGGAACCGGGCCCCCAGGGCCCCTCCCTAGCAGCCCTTATGGGAGCCGTCCCGAGGTGACACACCCCATGGCATGAAAGTCTTTGGAAGCAGCCCCCAGGCCGCCCTTTAAACTCTCATTGTGACACTTTTCCTTGTTGCTAATGGAAAGTCCTGGCCAGCTGGTCCCCCTGGGAGCCAATGTGGACCCACGGCTTTGGGGCCCATCAGGGTCTCATGTTGTGCGTCAAAGGGTGCCTACAATAAGTGGCTTGGCGCCGGTCTTCATATGAGACAGGATTAGGACTTAAATCTCAGTTCCTGTGAGATCACTGTTGTCACATGGGGACCCCAAATTAGTTTTTCCCGGGGTTTAAAGGTCTCTGCGATCACTTCTGGTGTTCCCAGAGATCTTTTGCTTGCCCAGTTATGATGTAATTATTTTTGGGGGAGGGAGGTTCTCCAGCTTGGCCAGTATCACTGAATCATCTGTCATTACTGTGTTTGTTTATTCATTATTTTGCCCACACTGGCATGATTAGAGATGTAAATATGGAACACACGGGCACTGGAGAGATGGGCATAGCGTTACAGACGCATGCGTTGGAGATTTGGGCAGGGGTGGATGGACGGGGTACAGGATCCACCAGTGATGAAGCTCCCTTGTTAGCTTCCACTCTGCATTTAGGATCACACAGAGTGTCTGCTCTCAATTTAAGGCACCAAATATTCCGGCGTGTGCTGCAGAAGGTGGCTTCACGTAGCCATCATGGAGTGAGGCTTGTTTCAGACGACTTTAAAGCCGATCGTCTCGGTTTGTTGATTAAGTTTGTCAGCTCAGAGCTTTGTCCTGTTCTGGATCTGAGGCCCACTTACTTGTTGCTCCTCTCTCTTGCTGCTCTCCCTCTGTGGTCTTTAAATGGCCCAAGCTGCCTCTGTTGAAAGCACTTTGTTACAGTTTGTGGGGGTGCGGTCTGAGTTTATCGGCCTGGCTGCTGCAGTGGCCATGGCAGTGTGTTGGTCCCTGACACTGTTTGAACTGCGCATGCTCCAGCTTTGCGGTCAGAACGGCAGATCTGCAATCTAGCGTGAGGCCGAGTCACTCTGGATGAAGCACCAGGAGGGTGTGTGTGTGAGCCCCGTGGAAGGAGCCGCGGAACAATTCTCACATGGGAGAATGACAATTTGTTACGAAAGCAGTAGAATGGGGGATTCTTTCTGGCTGGGAGATGCCAGCGCTGGCTGTGCGTGTGCGATAGGCTGGCTGCCCACATTAATGTCTCCGTACAGCGGGCGCTAGCAAAGAGCCAATTCACTGCAGGCGCAGAGAACGGGTGAGCAAGTGAGTGAGAGAGAGAAAAAGAGAGGGAGGAGAAAGACTGAAGCGGAGCGCTCTCCCGCCTGGAGAGCAGGCGTCAGCTGGAGCAGGCTCCACGGGTCCTGATGGAGAGAGACAGCCGGCACCCAGGCGCCTGTCCAGCCTCGCTCTCCCAGCAGCATCCCAGGATTACACTAAGCATCTGGAGGCAGCGAGTGCCGACTCCCTCCTCACTCTTGGAGATACTCTCTGTTATTCTGGCCTGTGGGGAGAATAAGTCAGTGCCACTCTCATTTCTGGTGGCTTTCTTAAGTGCACCAGCCGGCTGCGATTCTGGTGCCATTGCAGACTGACTGTGCCTGAACTTCCTCTCTCTTGTGGGGGTGTTTAGTGAGGTTTCGGAAGTGCTGACCTACTTCAGCTCAGTCAGCTTCTATTTGGGCTACTCCTTTTGTCGCTGTAGGAGCCTGGCACTGCCCGGCTCAGCATGTGGCCAGGTGCCCGTTGTTCGGGACGTCGGGCCGGCCATGGTGGGTAGGGCTGGAACCTGATGCGACCCCCTTCTCCTTCCTTTTGCTCTACCATGTTTGCCAGGATCTTCATCCCCAAGAAACACCGGGAACGTTTCGATGAGATGGTGTCCCAGGGCCTCCTGCAGCGAGTCCGCCGGGGACGGAGCCTCAGCAGCCCGGGTCAGAACCGACTCCGCCGCAGCCGCAGCGAGGACCACCCTGAGCGGCTGCTGGTGTCCACGCGTGCCAGCTCCGTTCCCCGTACCTCCGTGGCCACGGAGGACATCCCCGGCCCCCCACCGCCCGCCCGCGGCCTCAGGAAGACCACCTCCCTGGTGGTGGGTCACAGCAGCTCCACCATCGGCTACAGGTGAGCGTTTACCTCCTAACGTGGTTGGGTACCATTAAAGATAGAAGCAAGGAATTATGGGACAAATGTGGCAGGTTGCAGGATTGGTCAAATTTCCATAACGAGTAATGGGGGCTTCAGTCCTCAGATGTTTGTGAAGGTCAAAGGTCGATGACGTCTGGATATCTAGATGGATGTCGAGCTGAAATTTGGAACGGGAATGTTAAAGCTCACCCTACATGGGTTTGATATAAGCACTTATGTGCCATGGTATAATGGATCAGACTGTGGCATAACTATGGGACAGGATGTGCTGTGTTTCAAACTGGGAGTTTCAGAAAATGCACCATGTGTTGCTGGGGAGGGTGAAGGAGCTGTATAAAGCTGCCTAGAGCCTGGCTCACGCTGACACCTGCTGGGGAGGGTGAGTGTCCCAGCGAGGCTTTTCCCGCACAGCCTCCCAGCCTGTGGTTTCCGCCCCCATGTTTGCGGGGAGCTGTCGCCACGTGGGAGGCCAACGTGCAGCGCTTTGTTTCTCCGGCCCTCCTGTGAGCGTCGGAGGGTGAGAAACGTACCGGAGCGTTCACAGCTCCGCCGCCTGCATCTCGCCCTTCCAGAGACGCTGTGAGTCTAAGATCATGCGTGGTCCACACTTCAGATCCCAGCTATACTGATGTTCTCCAGTAGGAGGCGGTATCTGCCTGTGGCTGGCTTACAGAGAAGACAGGCTCCCTCCACACAAACCTAACAGCCGTGTCTGTTCCTCACAGCCCAGCTTACAAGATCCCTGAGTGTCTCCACAGTTCGGGCAGTGCCCTGCACTTAAACTGCCCCTAGGCAGGTGCCAGAGCTGCCCAGTCAGGACCACACGTGAACTTTACTTCCTTCAGCACTTACGTAACTTCGGCCAGGGGTTGCTGCGGAAACCAAGCAGATGCTGGTGGGTGGGGGATGGCAGGTGATGGGTGGAGCCTCAGCAGCAGCAACTATCTCCTCAGACGAGTTTTCCGTGCTGATTACCATCCACCTCATTGGCTGATTACTGATTGCCCTCATTGGTTGGGCTTTGTTTGAGCCCTGAAGCCTAGAAAGCACATTTTGGGTGGAGTAAATTAGGCCACACGATTTCCAGGGGTCCTGGGGTGTACCTGAGGACCCTCCACCCATTAGGCCCCTCCACCTGTATTTGAGAATATGTGTAGCTTGATAAGCTGGTGGGGTGGCCTTCAGCCTTCCAAGCTGACTTCCTCCAGCTAACTCGGGACTTCTGAGACGTTATGGGTAACTGGGCCAGGTGGGCCTGATCTGGACTCCATTCGTGTGCCCCAGGACCGTGCGTGTCTACAAGGGGAACAAGAGCTTTGGCTTCACGCTCCGGGGCCACGCTCCTGTCTGGATCGACTCCGTCATCCCAGGTACGACCGTGTCCCGCCACTCCGCACCGCGTGTATCTGCGGCTGGTCTGCTGATAGGTTGCGATCAGGGTATGTGCATTCCTCCTCACACCCTCTGCACACACCCTCTGCAGCGTAATATGCGGAGCACCTGTTTGAAGTGAGTCCTATAATCCCAGCATGTGTGCAGTTTGCGGAGGGAGTGAAACAGCCCAGCTAGAGCGTGAGCACTGATGCAAGCGTTACTTCTTGTACTAAGTATTTAACTGCCGACTAAATATATTATTCCGAACTGTCATGATTGAAACGTCTTGCTCGTTAGAGGGTCTTAATTAATTCCGCTGTTTAAATCTATCAACACTGTGATATTTGTGTATCAACAACCGAGCTGCCTTGCGGCTCTGTGTGATTGAAGCCACATGAAGCTATTTCAGGGATGGTGGGTGGCAGAGGGCCCTC
>JAODJU010000045.1:4104275-4116586 GCA_026776725.1 Gnathonemus echidnorhynchus | reverse complement strand
ATCAGTCCTCTAATTAGTAATCTAATTAGGGAGTTGCAGCGAAAACCTGCATACACACCGGCCCTTTGTGGATAAGATTGCCCCCCCCGTCTTAGGGGCTCCATATTCCACAGCTGATCTGTAGAAAAAAGTGACAAATACATTACAATCCAAAAAATATGTGATTTTATATATTTTTATACGTTTTGTAAATTAAAATTCACAAAAATATGGAGCGATTTGTACACGTGAAAAGGGTTTTACAGGCGGATCACGTCACCTTTGTCTCCTCACTCCTTTTTATTTGCAGATTTTTCCCCAATTCCTACCGCAGCTGATCTGTAGAAAAAATACGTAAATACAAGGTGCAGCCGTGATGTTTATCGATATCAGGATTTTAGATTTTGGTCATATCGCACAGCCCTAACGCCAACATCTGCAAATTTGTGCATTGCATCTCTTTTTCTATACCTGTATCTATTTAGACAAGCATGCATTGCCCCTCTACATCGGTTTGTATTTCTGTATTTGTTTTATTCCTACTGAGAGAAAAAAATCCAGGCTGATCAAAAGTTTAATCAGGTATAAATAAGCTCTCATGCCTGTCTGCCTGTCTGTCTGTCTGCCTGTCTGTCTGTCCGTCTGTGGCTGTATGGGTTTGGCTCCGGCCGCTGCTGTCTTTCTGCTGGACTCAGGGTATTTGTGCTGGTACTGGTGGCTGTCTCTGTGCTGTGGATCCCTGTGGTTCAGGCCAGTCAGGGAGGCCAGCTCTTCATCTACATTCAGGCCATCAGCTCGTACCTGCAGCCACCCATCGCCGTGGTCTTCTTCGCCGGCTGCTTCTGGAAGCGAGCCAATGAGAAGGTGCGGAGCAGAGGATGGGGAGGACGTGGCATGCGTGTCACTTCCTGTACGGTGAGGCGGAGGGCAGTGCCTTAATGAAAACGCTTTGTGTACCTGCATAGGGAGCCTTCTGGGGCCTGGTGGTGGGCTTGCTGGCTGGTTTTATACGGATGGTTCTGGACTTCGTGTATCCAGTGCCGCCGTGCTATGAGGCTGACCTGAGGCCCTCCGTGGTCAAATATGTGCACTACTTGTACTTCTCCATCATCCTGACTCTGCTGACCATGGCCGTGGTCGTGGTCATAAGCCTGGCAACAGACAGGCCCTCACCCGGGCAGGTAGGCAGAACCAAGACTAGAGAACGTGATTAGACTGAAACAGCACCTCCTGCAGGAGTTGTTCTCCTTTGGACCAGCGGCTGCCACACGTGGTGCCAGGTCAGGCTGGTGGGAGTTCGGTCTGCTGACGTGGGGGTCTCTTCACAGATTGATGGTCTTACCTGGTTTACGAGAATCCAGAGGATGGAGAAAAGTGGCGGGAGTCCGGCGGTGGAAGACTCCTCAGACATGGAGACGCCCGTCGGCAAAACTGGCAAGGAAGAGCCAGAACAAAATGCCTCAGGTAGGTCGAGAGTCTTGTGACAGGAAATGCCAGGAGTCCCAGCTCAGAGCTGCTGTCATCATGACAGGAAGTATCGCCCGAGTGACGTGCTTAGGCTGGGAAACCCCGCTGATGTGGTATTGATGTGTTTTCCCTGTGTTTGGGTGCAGTGGGTGTGGTGTTTTTAGGTTATTTTAAACTCGTTTTTCTGGCTTTCCCTCAGTGTCACACAGTGAGTCACACCATGACGTTATGGCAGCAGATTCCAGCTCTGAGGGGCATGCCGGAAGCCATTCCAAACTCACCACCGCCATCTTGTGGCTGTGTGGGATGGATAGACCTAGAAAGAGCAGCGGTGCCCGGCAGGTGCCTGTGGACATGCCCACCTGCTCCCTGGAGGAGAACCCTTTAATGAGCCGCTTCATTGACGCCAACCTGGTTGTGTGTATGGCCGTGGCAGTCTTCCTGATTGGCTACTGGGCCTGACAGGAGTGGGCGACCAGGGGCAAGAGGTTCCCCCTCTGGCTGGGGGCTGCCGGGAGAAACTCATGTAAACACCCCGTCTCTGCATCTCCATCTGGGGACTGTGTGTCTATCATACACGTACCACGCTGATATGCAGGCAGGGGGCACTATTTTCAGCCAGCATCTGAAAAAGACCTCCTTAAAATCACTGCTGTATGGTAGAACACAAGGATCCGTGCAGAATTGTACAGTATTGTAGCATTGCAGATCAGATCGACACATCAAACCCCTAGGAAGAGCTACCTATCGTGCATCTCAGTGTGTGTGCAAAGTGCCCAGATCTAATAATTGTGCAAGTTGATGCAGGTGTCAGATAGCAAAGATTTTAACTAACAATATCATTTTGTAGTTTTTATATTTCCGGTTGGTCTTATTCTCTGATGTACTATGCTTGTCGTTGTTACTATTTACCACCAGGGGGAGCAACGCAATATTGAGTGGATTGAAAGTCAACGTGAACTCTATCAAAACTACACTGATTATGAGTTTGTAAGCAAAATAGGTGATATCCTGTTAAAGTAACTGCTCATCAATAGATATGGCAGTAATCTAAAATGCTCTGGACCAGAGACAGAAAAACACCGATTACAGTTTTAATTGTGTTTATTCTGAGATGGGGTAATTCAAAGCAATTGTATATTTCTAAATAGCCAGATCTGCTGCAGTTCCTACGGCATCGACAAATTATACATGTGAACATGAGTGTTTGAGTTTCAGAGGCTTTTTTGAAAAATAAAAAATTAAACGAACTGTCTGGTGTGACTAAGGCAACGCAGTGAAACGCGAGAAGGTCACTTCAGCAGGGGGGTGGGGGGGTGCGAGATTTGGGGGACACAGGGGAGGGGCAGAGGCTGTTCCATTTCACAGCGCGAACATTGTGTGGGACAGCAACTGCGCTTTGGTGCGTTTGACAGTGCGACGGCCATCTAACAAGAATGAGGGGAGGCTAAATGTGGGGGGTGGGGTGCAGCTTATAAAACACAGTGGGTAGAGAGACAGAACGCTCTGCCTTGTGGGATGGGGGGGCGGAAAATCGAAGGATCACATTGAAGAAAACCCAAATTACCCACAGTGCTCAAAGTGTATTTTTAACTCATTCAGAATTACCATCTTTGGTGATAAGACACTATTCTTAAGAAACGTGCGGCCCGTCCCGGACAGTATGGTGGCACGCTGAAATGAGCTCGTCCATCGTCCTTATGATGGGCCCCGTGCGCCGCCAAAGCCGCGCAGACGTCCAGGAGGAAGCGGGGCGTCCCACGCCGCTCCTTTTACGGCGGAAGGGTCCATAAGTCGCTTCCTGATCTGGCGTCCGCTTCCACAGCAGAAATGCAGAGGTATGGCTGGAATGTGCATGTAAATAAATAGAGAGGGGGGTGTGCTCCGGGGGCTATGTCCGGGGGGGGGGGCACGGGTCACCAGGAGACAGCTGCGGTGACCCGTTTCGGCACACCGGTGGCTTTCACTTTGGTATGCGTCATTCCTCCCGCCGCTCTCTAGCGCCGCCCAGATGCACTTGTAAAGTAACAGCTACACAAAAAAATACACATTTTCCTTGGAAAAAAAAAAAAACATTCCATATACCACCAGAAACACCTTTTGCACAATATTAAGCCAGAAGAGAAAGATTCTCCATCCGAATACAGAAGCCTCGTCACCTATGAGTGAACTCGTCCACCCAGGGGAACTGTCACATTCAGCTGTTTCCAGACGGAGAGAAAAGTGTCCCCAAGCTAAATGCTTATCTAAGGGTCTTTGGTCATCTAATCCATGTCCTAGTCGCTGTTCCAACAGGCACACACCTGAAGGTGCAAGAGTTTGTTGGTGCCCGGCAGGGTGCGTAAGGAGTGCACTGGAGTGAGGATGTTTAAACGAGGAGATAAGGGGGAGGGGTCTTTGGCCAACTGAGATGTGGAAAGTGGGCAGGGTGTGTTGGGAGGGGCGTGGCCTCCAGCTCAGAGGGCGGTGCTCTCCGACTCGAGCTCGGGGCCGACTGCTGGGGGCTCCACAGTGAATTCCAGCGTGCGGCTGAGACCCATCAGCACCTGAGGGCCGTCTGCAGGGAGGATCACAAGCATGGGTGAGCGCCCCCTAGTGGCATCTCCGTCATCTATGTCAAGTGACATTGTGCTCATGCCTTAGCCTGACTGAATCTGCCCAAATTCGCCCTGCCTCTCTGGCATACTCATGCATACTTACGAACATATAAATCTGCTCTCTAAAGCAGGGGTTAGGCAGTCTTTTCCAGAATGGGCCATTGTGTGGGCAGGTTTTTGCTGCAACTCCCAGATTAGAGGATAATTGGCTGAAGAGTCCTCACACCTGCGTTTGAACAGCTGACCTAAAGGTTTTCTCAAAAACCTGCATACACACTGGCTCTTTGTGGATTAGACTGCCCATCCCTGCTCTAAAGTATGGATCATTCCCAAAAGTTCACTTAGGTAGATACCTGGTGACTCCTCAGTAAGTGTCTCTGCAGCACCAGACATGCAGGTCAGTGAGGTCAGCAAATGGGGTTAAACAAAACAAAAACAAACAAACAAGACAGACGTGAGGTCAGTGTGCCGTCTGCCGCAGTCCTGGCTCTGCCCTGCATGTCAACCCAGCACACACTATAGCCAGAGAGCTTACAGAAAGACCGGCAGGTTCTGTCATTAGTCCAGCGTGTTGGGAGAAAACAGCATTCCAGAAATATGGAATATTAAGGGCTTGCAGATTATTCTTCCCTCCCCGCAGTGATTAGAGCTCCTGGTCGTGATGCAAGCTCCGGGACAGACCGGCATTCGGACTTTGGCAGTCATTAGCGATCCCTCTGCGCGTGACCAGCGTGATTAAGCGCAGTGGTTATGCAAGCATCCTGAATGGCTGAACACAAGCGCGAGACCTGCAGGCCGAAGGTGAAGATGGAAACGATAGGTGAAGGTGAAAGTGAAGATGCCTGGGAAGCAGTGAAACCAAAAGGCAGGCGAGGACCAGAGCAGTAGGAGTGTCAAGCTAGCCGGTATGCTAACAGGCATAGCGAGGAGAACTCTGATAGAGAGTCTAAGATCCACGTTCTGGAGAACCGTAGGTACTTGACCGCCAGGTACTTCATGAGATCACGAGATCCATATGATCCTGACCATACTTTGGCTTTCAGGGCACTGGTCATATGACCATGTGCAGACTGGATTGCTGCATAACATGCAGTATAAGACGCTGATATTATTGCTGACCAGAGAAGGAGGGGAGGTCTTACCTGAGGAGATCTTGGAGGTGCTGCGGCACACGCCGTTGGTGCCATTGCTGCCATGGGTGGCCGGCTGTGGGGGGGGGGGCACGCTAGGCCGATGGCGGGGCTTAGGCACGGGCCGGGGGCGGGGCAGGGAGCCAGACGGGTAGCTGGGTGAGACGGGTGGAGCATAGGAGATGTCGGGGAGCCCGGTGTCGGGCGGCGGAGTGTCAGGGGGTGTCGGCGTGCTGGGGGGGGAGGGGTCCGCGCTGGATTCCCCCGTCCCTGGGGTGGTGGTGGCAGCTTTGGGCTGGAGGGGGGGTGTGACCTGCATGGGAGGCTGAGGGGGCGGGTGACTGGGGGCCTGGATGGGGAGCTGATTGGTCGAGTGGCGGCGAGCCGTGCTGGACGGCGGCGTTAGACTCTGTCCCGACGGGGAAGGGCTGGGAATTGGCTTGGCCAATGGGGCAGACGGCTGTGCTGCTGCTGAGGATGCTATTGGCTGGCTGCCGGCCTGTCCCGGAGGGGGATTGGTCAGTTTGGGTGGGGCAGGGGCAGGCTTTTTCACACCTACAGGTACGAAACAAAGAAGATAAGGATGGCTTCCAGTTTCACGACACGTTAATAAAGAAACACTATGGTGCTGGTGTTAACAGAGAAGAGAGTCTCACCTTTGCGCACCATGAGGGGACTTGGGGCCCGCGCGCCGGGCTGGGGGACACCCAGCGGGCCCGAGCTGCCGCCCGTTCCATAGGGGTTTGGTGGCAGGCCACCAGAGAACCCGTTCTTCTGGACAGGGGATGTGGAGCTATGCAGGAACAAATGGCCATCAGGCTATTGCATCTGGGGGCCTGCGCCGACCCCAGAAGGGCACCCTCACACAGCTATACTAAAATTAGCACACACCACTAAAAGGCCATCTGCTGGAGGGAGTGTAAATGCTGAGCCCAGTCCGACAGCCCAGAGCATGAAGCAGGAAAGCATTGCAGAGGACTATACCATGCTGCGGGGGGGGGGGGGGGGGGACCCGCTCCTCATCAATCAGCAACAGTGACCAGCTCCTCATCAATCTTCTGATTCGATTTTCATGCAAATTCACTTTAACCTGAACTGTAAGTTGCATGCAAATTTATTTGTGGTCTTCTGCTGATTGGAAGCTTTAGCCAGGCCCTGATTGGCCAGTGGACCGTGCCTTGGTCCCCACATTCCTCACCTGTCCACCTCCATGCGTTGGGTGGGGAGCTCCTGCAACGTGACACCTGTCTCCGCCCCTTGTGCGGACTCTGGCGACAACACTTCCTGGCCTGAGCCCATTGGCTGAACCTGAGCATGTGTTAGTGCCACCCCAGTGCCCTCTGTTGGGGGCAGGGGGGGTTGAAATGCAGGCGAGGCAAGGGGCTTTTTATAAGTGTTGGCTCTACGTGGGGTGTGGTCCAATAGTTTGTTAACTAAGCTAGGAGAGCAGAAGAGGGTGGAAGGGGAAGAAAGTGAACATACAACATGGCCATGATGGAACGGCAAGGCAGACAGTCAATCTTCCCCCAGGAGAGTGGAATAGGGGGGCACTGAAGGATATAACAACAGAGCAGTAAGTACCTGTCTTTGCGCGGACTATCAGAGTCCAGGACAGCCATGCTGATGGGCCTCTTCTTGTCTGTGGTCCCGAAATCCGCATCCGTGGGGGTCAGGAAGCTGGTCGAGATGCTTGTGGAACTGGGCATGACGAACATGCCTGACACGTTGAAGTCCACCTCTGCAGAGAGACAAGAAGCTCTGCGATCCGCCAACCGAGAGGGGCATGGGGGACGGTAACAAACACCAAGCAGAGGCTAGCTGGCTAATGCTACTCTGATATTCAACAACCCAACTGCACAAGCAGGAGAAGGAGCACCTTACTCTGAGTGATGGCATCAGCTAAGGAAATACAGCTTCTTACATCATTTATGCTTAATATGTTTATCAGAGTCAAGAAATTTTGGGGCAGATTCAGCATTTTTCCAAGGTTCCCTCTGGTTTGTGCTACTCAGAACCAGAAGCAAAATCCAAACCGGACTCTAAGCTCTGATCTGGAAGCCGTCATACAGGGTCACACCGACACGGAGCCCTAGTAACATGGCAAGCGTAGAGGAGGGGCTACCGTCTGGGAAGAACCAATCAGCATGCTGGATGATGGGCTCAATGATGGTCATCACATGCACCGAGGTGGCAGCGGCCATCTCCGCCAGGCTCCTGCAGGGGGGGAGGGACGAGATGGTGATGATGTCGCACGTTAACACCACGATGAGCAATAAGAGGGAGGGGACAGCTGCAAATAGCCCAGGAGTCTTAGCCAGAAGAGCAGTAGACAGACAGCTACACCACCGCTGTCTTTGCACAGTCAGCCATGGAGTCTATTCTTCCATCAACTTTAAATCAAAGGTGGTGCTCAGACACACTAATGAAGCTAAAAGCATCACTTAGGCAGCCCTGCCTGTATGAGTTACTTAGTAATTTTTAGATCTAGCTAATGTGGCTGTAATGGGCTACAAACATCTTTGGCTTGAAGTTCTGTGGACATCTAACACCACATGGAGAAACTTTCTGGGATACTCCTGCTTGCAGATCTCTCTAATGGGTCGTGCATAAACGGTTAAAGATGCTGAAAGCTTCCTCTCACCCCTCAGTTTTGGCCCACAGAAGGTTGGGTCCCAGCACGATGGCGATGTTGCTCGGCGTCATCTTGTTGACCTCGCTTTCCTGCGCTAGCCTGGCTAAGAACTTCACCAGATACCTGCAACAGAGCATCCGGACCATGAGTGTCGCCGATCCCGAGCTACAAGAGACACCGGAGAGGCTGGGCGGCACGGGTACAGCCACAAAGTCAAACCCCCCCACCTGAAGTTGGCTTTGTTGTGCTTCGGCAAGCTGTCACATGTCACCCACAGTGCCTGGAGTCTCTTGTCTGGGTCGGACATGCTGCGGACACACAGGACCCGACAAACCTGTTTGGTCAGAACCATCAGCTGACTGGATTGCTAGTCCAAATATCTGGTGGGGTGGGGGCGTCTTACTTGGAAGCTTGTATCCACTCCTCATACAAGTCGAAGGTCATGAGAGGTTCTGGTAGCTCCCTCAGGTAGGACTTAAGAGCACCTGAAACACGAGGACACACTCCTCAGGATGTAGAACAAGCAGACCTCGCTCCCCCAAGCAGGGTTGTGAGGGACCACTCCGAATTTCACAGACACTGGTTCTGGCCCAGCTGGCCCTGCCCAGCACTCTGCATAGCGTCATTACATCTTGTTGGCCAACCGAGCCGGACCTCTGCTGTTCCGGACCTCATGCCAGCGTTTGAGGGTGTACCGAGCCCAGAAGACTCGTGAGGTAATGTTCTGCTGTCATCTCTCAGGACAGGGGGGGGGGGTCATTTTCTCCTCAGGTCCTCAAACTGACACTAAACCCACTCCAGGAGCGTCATGGCTGGATGTGCATCACTGACTCATCAGTCCGGAACATGCCGCAGACAGCCACAACCGCAGTGATGCTACAGTGGGCTTGTCAGGGGGAACTGCGTCGACGGGCCATACCAGCGACAGCGTGGGGGTCGGAGTAGAACTCCTCCAACTGTGAGGTGGAACAGTCCAGAGCCGCCTTCAGCTTCTTCAGCTTTGAAGCTCCAGCCGCGATGCGGAACAGGCCCTGGGGCACAGGGACACCGGTTAGGGCTGGATGCTTACCCCCCCTCCCCACAGATCAGCTTACACTGATGAATGTTTGAGACGGACATGGGCCCTTTTGTTAGGGGCCGGCCCCCACTTTCAGTGTCAGTCGCAGGTGACAGCTGGCTAGCAGGCGGTGTGTTTGTAACGCGAGTGGCCCGCGGAACGGAACCGGCACCCTGAGCACGAATAGAAATCAGCCGCCCTCTCCGGTGACCCCCTGAAGATACCACAAGGGAGTTCACACCTGGGCGATACTCCCTCACGAAATCCCCTGTAATCCACAGCTTTTCAGGTGAGGATCTAGAGGCTTCAGAATAAATAATGGATGTAATGGGAATCCCTGCCCCCACCCATCTCATTCAGGCCCCACCCCTCACTCTGATACATACCCTACCCATCTCTTCTTTAGGCCCCACCCATCTCTTTAGGCCCCACCCATCTCTTCTTTAGGCCCCACCCACCTCCTCCTTCATGCCCGTCTCCAGCAGCATCATGACACACGCCTCTAGGGGCAGAGCGATCTCCCTTCCACTGCGCTTCAAGTGCTCGCTCAACGACGTCCCAAAGGCCGGCTTCTCCATCCATGAGTCTGCAGGTCAAAGGTCACGGGGCACTAATGTTATCATGTAACAGGACATGTGCCATCAGATTGACATATGACTCGGGGGGGGGGGGGCTGTGTGGTTTTCCAGGGCAAGACATTGAATGGAAGGTCACTGGTTCGAATCCTGCTGCCAGCAGAGTGATGTCAAGGCCTCTCTTTCAAGCACAGAAAGCAGGCATCTCAAAGACCTTTATGAAGTGTTTTCTTTGTTTAATAATCCAGGCAGAACAGAGCAGCCATTTAGCAAACTTGAAAACAAAAGCCTGAACAACAGAATTAATCTCTCAGTGTTTAAACCCCCCCCCACCATGCCCCGTCCCGCCCTGTGTCCCCAATTCACTCTACAGACAGGTTTTTACACAGAAAACCAGAAGCCATTGGAAACTTCCAGTATTCTTCAGAGGAACAGAACGGGGGCATGGAAAGGCAGGTGGAGTAGGGGGCAGGGGCAAAGCGGGCAGCCTACCTTGCTGTGCCCGTATGTTTGGCAGCACCTGGTCCAGCAGGGACAGGGCCCTCCGGTGGAAATCAGCCTGCGCCTCCAGCAACTATGAAATGGAAGACGGGGCAGAGTATCAGCAAATGACGGGAAAGGAAATGCAGACAGGCACGACTCCCAGAGCCCCACCCCCTCGGCAAGGTGGGGGGGGCACGGCAGCCGGTCACACGAGAGCCTCTTAAGTGGATAAACACGGAGCGTAATCACATGGTCTGCTTTTCGGGCAGGGGGGAGCATGGAAACACCCCCCACCCGGGTGTCACATGAGGACGGTGGTCCACAGCTGGGGGCAGGGCTAATGAATTTGCTGAACAGAATTGGGAAGGGGGGGGGGACAGCATGAGGAGAGGCGGAGCCAGAGGTGGCAGGAGCACGCACCGTGACGTAGTAGCGGGCGTAGTCTCCCTCCTTGGAGGAGAAGGTATACATGTCGGCAGCCAGCTGATCCTGCGGAGGAAGGGGAACCACGTGCTGTTAGGGCCGTCTCAAAATTTCCAGGATCTCTCCCCATGAGTAACGCAGACCCCCCTCACGCTGAAGCAGACGGACGCAGACACTGTACCTTGCAGATCTCCACTTTGTTCATGGCCTCGTCTACCTCCTCCTTGAGGGCCTCCACCTTAGCTGTCAGGCCCGAGCTGTTCGTGGTGGATACCATCGACTTGTTCTGCTGCAGCCACCTAGAAAATGCCCAGCAGAGAGCTGAGGCCCTCGGCCCCCCTGCAGACCCACCAATCACACTCGCCCATGGCGGAGCATTCTGGGAAATGCGGTCCCTCCTCATCACCTGGCTCTTGCAGAGTCGTAATCCAGCACCAGTTTGGCCAGCTGTTTCCTCTGCTTTATGATGTTGGGGATCTCCACCTGGAATGGCATGGATGGTCACATGACCACTGCAGCCTAGCCTAACTCAGGACTGCAGATGAAAATCCCTCATCCCTCTACTGTTTATCCAGATACCTATAATCGCAGGACTAGAATTTGGAGGTTAACCTAGACTGTAATTAATTCTTCAAAAGCTCCTTGAGTGAAAGAAACACTTTTTCCCAGATGAAACGCAAATTAACAGGCAACCAGACTTCAAAGTATTTCAGTAGGGCTTCTAGCCCCCACAGGTGACCTGGGGGAGGGCATGCCTGTATCTGCCAGTGCTCCACCATGCACCACGTCCAGACCCGGCGACCGCAGCAGCCCAAAGATTCCACTCCCACCAGGACAGATGGCTGACAGCTGCCCCCAGCCTGTGGGAGTCAGTGACACCCTTATGAGGCGTCCCACAGCTCCCTGCGACTCCCGCTCACCTCAGCCAGCTGGTTCAGGGGCTCCAGCACCTCCCTCTCTATCTGCACCTCGTGCTGCATCAGCTCTGACGCCAGCCTGCTCTCCACGTCCCCGCAGAGCTCCATCGTTTTGCTGCCGGGGAAGCACGACGGCAGAGCGTGTTAGCAAAGGCGCCGGCGGCCGGTGCGCGATGCCGCCATGAGCCAGCCGCACCATCGTGACCAGTGGGGGGCGCCAACGGGAGGCTCACCCAATGAGAGACTCGTCGCCCAGTTGCCCGGCCCCCTCCAGCATGGCCTGATAGAGCGCCGTCTGTGGGAGCTTTTTCTGTGGGGGGGGGGGGGGGGGGACAGGGCAGTGCATCATGGGACGGGCAGGGGAGCCACAGGGACAAACTGACCGTGATCCAACATATTTACTAAACAATACGTATAAATGTTTTACTGTTAAATTTAAACTAACTTAACGCTCAGCTTCAGAGGAGCTGATTTTTAAAGCTTATATCTTCACAATTTTGGGTAACCATTCACTTAAAGTAATCATCATAATGCATTATAGATACCTTCATAATGCATTGTAATGCATTCATAAAGAATTATGAACTTGGCTATAACTACTTATAAAAACGCATAATAGATTATGAGTTATATATTATGCATCATGAATGCTTTATGAAGCTCACTTATAGAGTACTATAGATACCTTCATAATGCAGTACATCCTTAATTCTTATTCTGACCATTATAATGCATTAAGAAGGTATTTATAGTGCATTATAGATGACAAATTCATAAAGAATTCAAAATACATAATAATCATGGCTATAATGTGTTATGCCTTTCTATAAATAGTTATAGGCGTGTTTATAATACCTTATGAATGCATTATACTGTGTTATGACGGCATCTATAATGCATTACACGAGTTTTAAAAAAAGTGTTTTGATACGTCTTTCAGAAACCTACATGTATATAAATATCATGTCTTTACATGTCTTAGTATGTAAAGAACTCTGGAACATTTCTTCAGGTAAGGATTTGTTGGGCGGGGGGGGGGGGGGGGGGAGGG
>JAODJU010000045.1:4075816-4104175 GCA_026776725.1 Gnathonemus echidnorhynchus | reverse complement strand
ATGGTGATGACGTACCTGCCGCTTTTCTGCATCCGTCCCGATGTGGCCCTGGAGGCACGTGACCATGCGCTTGTGCGTGTTGTGGGACACCAGCCGCACCATCTCCATGCGCCGCTCAATCTGCAGAGCGATAACACACACGGCACACTGACGGCCTACCGAGGTGGAGGAAACCCAGCATCCATTTCCTTGACGAGGAGCCCGAAAGGGAGCGACTGTTTCACTTCTAACAGCATTCCACAGACTGCCCTGTGTAGCCTAGCCCTCTGGCTAACACCCAGAGCACTTCTGGCGAGTGCCACATGGAGGACGGCAGGCCGATGAATATGCCTTTCTGATGTCACCACAACACAGCTCGGGCAGGTCCCAGGAATCCCCAGGTGCATGCTGGGCAATACCCCGAGGGCCATGTGTGCGTGTCATTCCGAGGCGGGGAGGGGATGAGCTCAGCATGGTTTTGTGAACGGTGGCTGGGTGGAGACACCTCGCCTCTGTTCACCGTCTTCCACCGTAACCTCAACCTGAAGTTCTGCTGTCCTGAGCCCCAGGCCTGAATCTTGACAGAAAGCTGCTGACTCCTGGCCCCGGGGGGGGGGGGGGGGGGAGGGTGCCACTAAGTGAAAGCAAAGCCGGTCGGGGAACGTATCCACGGGACCAGGGACTGTGAGGACGTGCGGAATGTTCCGGAACGTTTCTGATGCACAGGTCACCCTGGTTAGAGCGGTGCCAAAAACACAAGGGCGTTTTCCCAAGGCCGCAAATCCTCGCCGGAGCAAGAGCAGCAAGAGCAGGCGATAAACAAGAGACGAGAGCACGACCCGAAACAGAAACACAACCAGGGTGACCTTTAATGAGAAACGTAAGAGGACAGGCCGGACATCCTCTCCAGCCGGGATGGTGTTTACACTGCGTCAGGAGACAGTCAGGTTGGGCGCGGCAACTCTCAGCCCACTATTGGGCGTAACCCAACTCGCCAGGCCCCTCCACCTGCTTTACTGTGACGTCCGTACACCCAGATTTAATGCCAGTGCAACAAGCGAATGTGGATTATGGCTGAGATATCCTAATCGCCGGCGGCCAAACTGTTAACACGGAGGTCCAGGGTAATGCACGGGGAGCTGCCTTCTGGAAGGTTCCCTCACGCCCTCTGTTCTGCATGCCTTCTACCCCGTCGTCATGTGTTTTCTGTTCTGTACCATAAAATACATATTTTGCCATAGCCGCCGTGGGGAGGACACAGGCAGGCCTGCTCAAAGCCCAGCACAAAATACCAAGGCCTGCTCGCAAAAGCCTGCATTCCTGTCATGCCGCACACATTCCCACAATGCGCCGGATAGAGAACCAAACACCGCCTCCGCCCCCCTCCGCCATGGCACGATGCCAGCTCGCGTAGCCAGCGGGCCTCCCAGGTGCCCAGGACTGTGTGTTTTATGCATTTGTTGGAAAGACAGATTTGTTTGCTGGAAAATGAAGTTTGAGTTTCCGAAATGAGGGGGGAAAAAAAGCTCTACTTAAAAATTGCCATGAATGAATGTGCATCCGTGTCAATTCTGACACGAAACGGGCTGCCACAGAAACACATTTCACCATCCACAGATGACAGGCTGTCGTGGTCAAACCCTAGGTGGTCCTGCTCAATCGTATCGCTCGCTGCTGCCACATGTACGATCATTCTAACGCTGGCCGACTTGCATCAGCCACGGGAAACAGCACATCTGCTCATTATTTATCACTGAGACGCAGTGCAGGTCATGTGATGCAATGTTTAGCATTCGCCATCAAATCGGGACCCACAGCAGAGCCTGTGAAAGGGAGGCGCTGTAAAGACGCAGTAAACATGGGAGGAGCAGAGGGCCCTGGAAGGCGGGGGGGGCACACCGCGGTACGGGAGACGCCATTACCTGGAGGAGGTCATCGCTGAGGACTTCTGTTTTCTCGGCTCTGCGAAGAAAGAAAAGAGGCGAGATTAGATTCTGCTGACGACCAGGTCCACGTCCATAGGACGGCAGCAGCCCAGCCCGAGAAGATCAAGCCTGATGAGACGACGGTCCCACAGGAAGATGCTAATGAACCTGGCAGACGGACTGGAGAGCTTCAGGCCAATCGAGGTAAAAATACAGGAGCAGCTGTCAGTGTGCCTGTCCGGGACACATGGCTGATCAAAATGACGGCAAAATTCTGTACAACCCCAGATCCGGCCAGCTAGTAGAAGCCCGGTCCCCTGACCACCGGATTCACAGTCCAACGGTGACACCACACACACACATTCCCATTTATTTTTTTTTGCAGATACTTTTGTCCAAAGCAGCGTACAAGTGAGGAAAACTCGACCAGGGCGAGTCAGCATTCCTCGAGTCCTCTGATGACTGCAGGATTCAAACCCACAACCTTCTGGACACAAACAGATCTGTAATCCACTGAGCCACACATGCCCCTATGAAACTCTGAATTCGGAACTGTTTCATCACTTTACTCGAAAGGTTTGAGGAACCATTAGCAAGTTAATAAGAGCCGTGGGTGCAGGAGAGCTTCTGAGAAGATCCTCCATGACATCGCTGCTTTAAAAATGGCCACCATGATGGAAGCTTAAACCTCTGGCCTAATTCACAAGCTACCGTTCGACAGGCTCTACCCCGGCAACCTTATCGCCCAGGGAGACAAAGTACGAGCAGCTCATGTGACAGGATCTTCGCAGAATGACTGCCGGGGGGGGGGTGGGGGGCAGTCTGCTGAAAGGCTGAAAGGTTCAAAGGTCAGACAGGGAGAACAGCGTCCCACAGCGAAGCTGCTGATCCAGATAACAAGCCAAGGTTGCTAGGGAAAGTGACACCTTAGGAAAAGGAGGCATTCTGTGGTCATTTGGCTTTTCCCTGGAATAAAAACAGAATTCCTACGCTACATGCTCCCTCTCGACCCTGTGACATCACCGGAAGGAAACACCCACAACTGTGTAAGCGTGTCTATTGGGCGAAGCGAGTCAGGGAACTGGGGGAAGCAGACATGGGGAAATGGCCCCGTTCTGGCAGGATTCCCGTTTCCAGATCAGTGAGACGCTCCCCTGGGATGCATGGATCTGCAGCATCTTCAGCTTCATGGGGGAGGGGGTAAGGAGCTCACAGCTGTGCGACCCCCTCAAACGCGAGTCTCCTCCTACATGCCATGTGTGGGGGGGTTCCCCTGCCCTGGGGGTGTCCCTTACTTCTCCCCTCTGCTGCCAGGGAACACTCCTTCCTGCTACCTGCCTGATGCTCTGTTTGTTGTGGCAACATAGCCAGGGGGAGGTTGGGCGAGTACTTTCGGCTACACCCCACGGATTCCTGCGGACAGCTCAGTACTGCAGCCCCGCCCCATCGCCCCAGGTACCGCCTAGGCGAACAGCATGGGGGGGGGGGGAACCAGGCTGTCAGCAATGCTGCTCCTGCCAGACCGGGAAGGTGACATCAGGACCTCCCACCCTCCTGAGCGAAGGAGTAGCGAGGCATCAAGAAAAGGGTCCTGCGAGAAGCTGCTTAACTCGAGCGAAGGGCTGGAAAGACCCGGAACACCAGCTTCGGGTTACTCAGGGTCTTACCGCTCGTGGTCGTGACAGGAAGTCGGTTACGGGAACCGCCGTAGGTCACGGGAACAACAACGCATGCCCAGCCAGGCAGAGCGGCACTGAAAAAAACCCGTGGAAACATCTGGAAAGCTCCAGGTCTTTTTGAGCCAGGCACGGAAATTAAAGCAGAACAGCAGAATAAGAGATCCCTTCAGAGATAATATCAAAGCAGGCTTTTCCACAACAGCATCTCCCGTAGCAACCAAGCGATAGGACAGGATCGCTACAGTTACCGTTATAGTTATTAAAAGTGCCGTCCATGAACAGATGAGTCAGCCCCGGTGAAGTTAGGATCATGGGGGTTCGGTTGGGGAGTATGCAGGCCGTGCTTGTAATTAAACCGCAGACAGTCACCGTGACCTCCACGTTAACAGGGAACAGGGGGAACTTTCATGTAAAGGTTAGTAACCATTTGTGTTTACATGCAGGGGAGTTAGCATAGCACAGAGAATATTACGCCTCCCACCCCTGCTCCGGCACTGGTGGCATAAACAGGATGCAAGCCGGACAGATGTTCTCAGCTCCTGCAGCCTGGAGTTACCAAGAGGCAGATTTTAACAGACCCAGTATTAGCAGGTAACACTGGCGGGTAACACTGGCGGGTAACACTGGCGGGTAACACTGGCGGCCTGTAGGACAGCAAACAGGTGGAAGGAAAAGCAGCAGCAGTGAACAGTACAGGGCTCAAACAGCCACCCCCTGTGTGTGTAAGAGGCAGGCACGCTTCAGGCGCCGAACCGACACGGAAAACATCTGGGGTTACAGGGGAGGGGAAGGCGGACAGACCGTGACCCTGAGAGTCTGCTGCTGTCGGAGCTCAGCTCAGGACAGTCTGGCCCGTGGCAAGGCATATAAACATCCCCCTGTAAATAACAGAGGGGTGGGGGGTAAGAGTCTCCTCCGGGCGGGGGGGGGCACAGGATGGAGCAGCAAACCAGTCCAAATGGCAGACCAAGAAGATACACAGGCACCAGTCGAAGCTTCAGTTTGTACACTATCACATTATTAAACTATAATATCAATAAGGATATCAACATGTTTCCCTTCCTGTATCCCTGCAGCAGCCACAGATAACCCCCATGCAAGGTGACGTAGAGGGCGGCTGAAATATACATGCTCAGTTCCCAGAAACGCCACTGAAGCGGCCGCAGGAAACGGCGCTCGGACAATCAGGCCACCAGGGCAGCAAAGCCGCATCCCCACCCTCCGTCTTAGGGCCCAGAAGGGGATTAAGCTTTAGACACACCTGACTGAGTAGATGCAGGCAGAGTAAAGGTGGCGACGGGGAGGAGAGCGAGCAGGGGATTTCGGGGATGACAGGCAGGTTTATTTATGTGGAGGAGCAGAGAGGAGCAGACAGGAGAAGACAGGAGAAGACCTCCCTGCACAGTCTGCAGCCTCCACTTATCAAAGTCTGCATATCGCAGGAGAGAGCAACTCATGGGACATCAGGGGACACAGTGACAGCAAACAGCGTCACACACATGTAGTAATCATGGGGGGGCATGTGACTCCCCCACAGTCTGACTCGCCTGTCCCTGACAATAGAGCGGCAGAAGTAAAACAGAACAGACTCCATCAAAGCGAAGAATCACACATGGGTGATGGGTTCAAGCCCCAGGAAGCACGTTTCTACACCCTGTGGGACACAGCGCACCCCCAAGGCCATGGCCAAACCCTTGGCTGTTCTGCTCATGATAAAAACAATCCATTAAATCACCTCTGTAAAGATATAAAGAGGTTGGAAAGAATAGGCCCAACGCAGGAGGGAAGCAGGAACACGGCCAAGCAGGAGCAGGGCATGCTGGGAAGGCAGCGGATCGATGGCGGGCCATTAGCGGGCCATTAGCGGCAGGCGGCTAAAACGGCCACGCCGGCATGCCCCTCCTCTGAGCGGAGAGCTTTATTCACGTCGTGCTACTTTAGTATAAGACACAGAGAAAATACACACAGTCAGCCTGTTTGGCAAGCTGGACCAGAACTGATCTGTCCACACGGCGCCCCCTATCAGCAGACTGCCGGAGCTGCGGGCATCTCCCTACCTCACTGTCCCTCAGCTTATTCCTACCACAGGGTCTCAGATTCTGCTTGTCCACCAAATATCGCCCGGATGTCACTGAGCCATTCCTCAGGTGATACCAAGTCAGCTGTTTTTTCCTCACTGTTGGATCATGTGGTAGGAAGTTCCAAGAGGTCAGGTGACCCCAGTCCCCCCATCCCCCAGTTCTGTTACCCATTGAAACCACAGCTTAGCCCCAGCTAAAGCACTAGCCAGCACCAATGACGATGATGAGGATGATGATGATAATCTCCCTGCTGCTCTTTCAGTCAGTCTCACTCCTGTCACCTTCTACTGGCGACCAGGCCCCCCATGACGACCCCCCCAGCCTTCCCCAAAACAGCGGGCCTGATGGTGACCAAGACCCAGAACATTCTCCCACACAGACTTCTCTGTAAGCAGCTTCTTGGGGGATCTGACTGAACATCATGCGGACATCGTAAGTACAAAGCACCGGAGAATCAGCAGGACCTCGCCATATGCAGCCCTGCCCTGTTATGACGCCTTGTGCCCTGCAGGTGTCGCTCTCTCACGTGGCCTCTGCCCTGTTACGGCCCCCCACCCTGTTACGGCCGGCTGCTCCAGGCCCCCAGCTGCTTGCTAACATCACCGCGGCTCATCAGCTTTCATGAAGCTGGCAGATCCTCTCCACATTCTTCTCTGACGTTTCTTACCGGGAACTTTGAGTCACGGTGAGAGGAATGTAATCTCAGCCATAAACATGGAATGGAAAAGGTGTGTCCCCCTCCCCCTCCCCACTGTGCACTGCTAATCCTCAGCTGAGGTAGCGGGGGGGCGGGGGGGGTTTGCTTTCCAAACAGCACACAGGTGTGAAGTCAGTAAAGAGCTTCCAAACAGCACACAGCGTCTCGCTCCGCCCAGCTGCGTGTGGTCATGGTCGCCATGGCAACAACAGGGCATATCAGCTTCCTAACTGGGACTCGCTAAGAAGTCAGTGGGGGCGGAGCCCGAGGAGCACTAACATTTTATCATGGTATCAGCAGCGTAACGGCCGACAAGGGTCCCGAAGCTCCTCTCACAGTCAGCAGGCCCCGCCCAGCCTCCCCCGAGAGTCTCTGACTCCCTGTGGCCACACTGGGGGAGTTTATGACAGTTGTAAGGAGGCCACCATCATGGTAACCATCTTTGCAGGGACGTTCAAAGGGACCCAACTGCCAGCCGGTCAGCCAAGAGGAGAAGGACCCCACTCAAGGTCCAACAGCACAGCCGCTCCTCGGAACAGAGCCGCCACCTTTCTCACAGGCAAACGAAGGTGGTCTGAAACAACGACGGCCAACAAGTGAGCAAAGGCAAGTGACAAGTTCCTCATTAATAAACCACCAGCAGAATCAGTGCGTCTGCTGTACGAGCTGCTGGATACGGGGCAGAGAGACGCAGACGCGCGCCAACGCTGGGGCATGGGGACACTCAAACAGCACCCAGAAGGACAATCTGGACAACTGAAGGACGAAAAAGTGGAGTATGTAAGGGATGGCCCAGTAGGGGGCACCATCGCTTCACAACTCCAGGGCTGAGGGTTCGAATCGTCATGATGCGTGGGTTTCCTCACACTGTCCAGAAACGTTCAGTGAGCATATTTAGCATCTTTAAATGGGCTGTGGCGTGTGCATATGCATCTAAGAGCCTGGCACCCTGCCCAGGGTGTAACCCAGTCCTGCGCTGCTTGGTATAGGCGCTTATCCCCCAGGTTAAATGGGAAAAATAATGGAGATGTTTCCCCGCCTCAGTCCCAACACGCATCTGCAGTGTTGATCCAAAGCACACAGCCGCCATTACAAAGGCACTATCACAGTCTGCCTGTGATCAGGGTGAATCTGATTAATGCACTTTCCAGCAAACTCTACTCCATCCCTCAACTTTCCCAAGTCTGACATTCAAGGAATCTTTGAACTGCTTCCAGACATGCTTGGAGGAAGCCATCGGGGGGGACGAGGGAGTAGATTTAATAAGAGGTGGAGAAAAACACGAAAAAAACGGCCTCAGACTGAGGCAGCAAAGAGGCGCCGGATCGCCGATCACAGAAACGTCAGCAGCGTCACTCAGCTCCACGGCCGGTCCGTTTCCACCTCACACCGGCATTTGCCCCTTTCAACTCCCCGCCCCACATTTCAGAAAAGTTCAGAGGATTGCCTGGGGGTGTGAACAGGACGCTTCACACTCCCAGTGCGACAGAGTGAAAAACGTATGTTGGGGGCTTCTGACAAGTTTTCAAATATCGCTATATGTAATACAATCTACATCTGATACAATCTCCATCTGAGGCAGATCGCCAGGCGATAGACAAACTCAGCCGCAAAGGCTGCTTTGCATGGGAACCCCCTTCGGGGAACACGGCCTGCCTTTCCCAGGCAAATCGGCTGCTTTGCTTGGCCATTTCTGCTAAACGTCACCCCCCATTACAGTTAGAGGCCGAAGCGCAGCTTTTATCGGGTCCTTCTTTTCGGGGGAGCGGCAATCAGCGCAGAGATAGAGCTTAAAAAGCCGCAGATGCCGGAGGACTAGTCGCTCCAGCCAACCGGCGAGACAAGCCGGACCGGGCCGATTTTAACCCTCGGAAATCATAGGTACACGAGCCCAGGGCTCCCCCCCCCGGCCCAAAACCCAGTCCGGGTGCCTTTCGGCTCGGTTCGTCCCGACAAATCACGTGACTGACGCCGAAACCTCGCTCTGGTTGTCCCGGTGTTAGTTGGTTAGTAAACTGAAGTCCAGTAACTCGGGCAAGCAGCTGTCAAATCATTGACTACACCAGGCTTTCCAGCGAGCAACTTTTCCCACAATGAGTCATACTTTTAAAATCCAACTGGTACCAATAAGCAATATCAAAGCATGGGGCCGTCTACGTGTCAAGAACTTCGGTTTGAAAAACACACCACAGAGCATCTCTGGCCATTATTTGATCAGAAATGTGTATAATTGGTTTTGGGTTCTCCAGGCCGAGCCTGACAGCCGCACGCCGGGTCTCAGTCCGCCTTCCACGGTGTACCTGCGCTTGGGGCCGCTTACCTCCCCACCGTCTGGTTGGCGAGCTGCTTCATCCGGTTGAACTGCTTCTTCATCTTGGCGTCTTTTTTCTCCCCGGCGTCTCCTCCGCTGTTTTAAAAGTTTAAGAAAACAGCTGCGAGATCCGTCACCGGCCGGAGCTGAATGCGCGCTCCCGAGCGGCTGGCATCGCGGACGAGCAGGACCGTGCGCTTCCCGTGTTCATTACCGCCCAATCTGGTCACCTATGTGGCAAAGTTAGCGATCGGTCTAAGATGTCCGCCCCTTTACGTCTGGGTGCCTTACCAAAGCGACCGGAGCTTATGCGCTTGGGCGAGGCGTACGCTGCTTGTTCCTAAAGCGGGCGGTCACGCAGCTCCGACTCTCGGCCCCCGTGTCTGCTTCCAGCTCCCCGCATACCTCAGCTGGGACAATCCCTGCGCTGGATGGATACTGTGGGCTCCTGCGGGGGCAGGAAGTACGATCGACTTCCCAGGAGCGCCTAACACGGGAGTGACATGTGATAGCCTGGGAGAGTAAAAGCGCC
This sequence comes from Gnathonemus echidnorhynchus, assembly GCA_026776725.1. Classification (NCBI taxonomy): domain Eukaryota; kingdom Metazoa; phylum Chordata; class Actinopteri; order Osteoglossiformes; family Mormyridae; genus Gnathonemus; species Gnathonemus echidnorhynchus. The sequence continues at coordinate 4,094,971 of JAODJU010000045.1, read as the reverse complement.
TGGCCGCGGGCAGAGACGCGTCCATATACATTTTATTTAGTCATGCGACTCTGCTGTTAATCTGGAACAAAGGAAATGAAACCTGTAACATCGTGTTTATTTGGCTTTTAGAGAAAAAATATCACCTTCACCTTCGTTGTTCCAGTGCAAAGAAAAGTGTTTATGTTTTTGGTCTCGCTAGAAGGGCATGTAATTAAATTGGAAATTAAACATGTTTCGCAGGTTTACTCCACTTTTTTAATATAAAAAGTATGCATATTTATAAACACTGGTTGACTTTTTTTTTCTCATGTTAGGCGAAGGGCGCCGTCTGTCGGTCACAGTGATACAAGCAATTTTTAAACGCCTTGTTTCCGATTAATGTAAATACGGTAAAAGTAATTCTGCTCTTATTTCAGCTTCAGTCGGATAATGTAGGGCGTCTGTAAGCCGACCTAAACTCAAACAGGAAAATAATTGCTATTGCATTTGCTTTAATTAGGCTATTGAAATTTGAAAACGATATTACGCTGCCGTTGTGTGTATGCGGATAAACACCTTTAAAAAATTCAGTCAGGTTGTTTTGTAAATTTTATATACTACTCTTTTTAACCTTAGGATTATGTTAGCTTTTTGTTCCTATCTTTTATGTTAGACGGGTCGGTGCCGACCCGTGTCCTAAATCAGCCATAAAATACCCTTAAAACAATTATTTATCATCCAATTTGTTTCTTACCTCTTTGTTTCCTTGTTAGGATTCCTTATCCATGAAAAGATTAGTTTTAATATTTTTGGTGTGGCTTTCTGGACCTTTCTTTTGACAGGATACCTCTCGTTTTCAATAAAAAATAATGACATAACAAACCTCAAGTGAATTAAATAATTAAATAAACTGAATTGGTCTTATCTTGCCTTACATGTCTGGACATGCCTTGCCTAGTGATTTTTTTAATTGAGGTTCCTGATGCAGTACACAAATGTATGTGGTACTTTTAAGCATTTTAAACTTACAAACAGGAAGGTTATGAGGAAAACTTTGTTCGCTAGTGTTTGGGGACTTGATCAACTGCTGCCCCTCGCTGGCAACTGCATGTATAACACCGAGTATTGAGTCCCTTTTACTTCAACCTTCATTCGTTTCATGTGACAGCGGCTGAAAGACAGATGGATGGATGCATGCATGCATGAACCACGCGATTCGATTCGTTATTTTCGTTGCTCAGCGTGGATCAAGTGCTTTTAATTGCCGTTTGTACTTGAAATCGAGATCTTTAAGTAACGCTAAAAAATATTCGAACATTTTCACTGGGCCTGTTTTTTTTATTATACTCATTTTCTTAGGATGTCGGTAGAAAAAAGTACTTAGGTAGGATTTTATTTGAACCCGTTTTAATTGAGTTACGAGAAGAATACAATCTCTGTCTCTCGCTCTCATACTTTGTGCCAACGTACAGGGACAGGTACAAGAGCCGGTGTTCTGACGAGTTGAGCTACCTATCGAGACGTACTATCGAGCCTTTGTGCGCATGTGCAGTTCCACTGTCTGGGGGTTAGGGTTAGGTTTTAGGGGTTTGGGTTAGGGTTAGGGTAAGGGTTTTAGGGGAGTTTGGGGGGTTAGGGTAAGAGTTAAGGTTAGGGCTATCTATTAGCACTACGGTAGCCTAACTCGACAAAGTAGCTGAACTCGACAGAACACCGTAATCAGCTGTAAAAAGTAAAGAATGATAGTAAATACGTTAGACCTATATCTTCAACTTAGAAGACCCTCTTGGCAAAAAAATAATCAAACTTCCAAATATGAAATTCAGAAAAGCTTTGCAAGCGTAACATTGCATTGCAAGTCTCAGCAATGTGTTGTCTTAACCGTGCATCATATTATACCAAACTGCATCTCGTCTGAGTACGCGTACTTTGCTCAATGACCATAAAGTTGAAACTAATCTAATGTAATCTAATTATCATCATTTTATACTGACACAATATAAATGGGTCCATATAATGTTTCTCTTTTCTATTTACCCTGGAAACGCAACGTTGCATAAATCACAGCTTCTGTCTCTTTGGACAAAGAACATTTTCGTTCTAAGTTAACCCTCAAGATCGATTTCGATTTTTTTCCATTGAAACATTTTTCTAGTTAATAATTAACATCGTGCTATCGTGTTTTTAAGTGCAGTCATTAAATAGGGGGTCAATTCCAAATGTTTCTGGCCCGTGGCCTTGGTCAAAGATAAGATATTGTGTGGCAGAAAAAAAGTCTACTTTCACGGTTTTGTGTAGATGAAACCTCGCCACCCCGTACGACCCGCAGACCCAGAATCCCTGACGAACGAGTTCCTAGCTCTCACTTCTCGTATTTTTTTTCTCATTGGAAAAACGGGTATCCATAAAAGACTTTATGTACAGTCTGCCTGCTATAGCAACTTAGTTACAAAACCGCTGTTTCGGTCAGCCGAAGTAGCGGATATGTGATGATCTCATGCAGGACTGCGCATGCGCTGCGCTGATCAACGCCACCCGATATTTTACTATTAACTTTCCGTTGTTCCGTCGTACTATGCGAGTTTATGCGTATCCAGAGTACTATACGTATTCTGGAAACATCCACAAGTGGCTTAAACATACCGTAAACTGGTGACATTTTACGATATTTTTAAGATCAATAACATTGTCGGAGGTATTACCTAGAATCTAAATTGCATATTTATAAACCCTGGTTGACTTTTTTTTTCTCATGTTAGGCGAAGGGCGCCGTCTGTCGGTCACAGAATGGCCTCCTCTCGTTTGTATAGTTCTAAATAGTACAGGTCCTGGAGTCATAGCACTCGGACTTGGCTACAATGAACAAACTTGAAACTATGAAAAAGGAAAGCAGCCGTCGTAATGCTAGCAATATAAAACCATACAAATTATAGAAAATAAATCTGACTGTAAAGTATAACGCTTAGAATAGGCTGTACGCACTCTCCTTTGTTCCCCAGTGGTGATCTATGTTTCACAAATCGTCCGTGATGTTTTTTTAATGATGCCGCACTATTCCCTGCATGGCCAGGCTGGCTTTGCTGTTTGAATGACGTGTTTCCATCCCCGCTTGACGGTGACGGCTGAAGACTTTAACCATGCGGCCTACAGCGGCGCTGCACCTCACATACGGCCCTTACACTGAGTATGAGCAGCCTGATGTACGGGGGGCTGGCCGGCACCTCACACCCGCAGGGTTGTGGCTTCGCTTCTCACCTCTGCTCTGTGTATGAAGTTGATATGTTCTGCTTTTGTTGTTTCCTCCTGCATTCTAAAGACTGACACCAGTTCAGGCTGGACTCCAGGCCCCCCACGACTCTGACCGGGAAAAGCAATTTTAAGATGGGTGTAGTGGTGATGGCTAGGAGCTTCGAGCACGGCGGTACCGCTTTGGTACTGTTTATATCCCCAAGCAGATGCCTTGCCCATGTGCCACAAGCCGGCAATAATAACATTAATGCCGGCGTTCCGATTAGTGTGCGCTTAATCCCTCGCTTTATAATGGGAATGTTTGCAATGTGACTAACACTCAGTGACGCTTCGTGGCGACGCTGGACTTCCTCCTGGAGGGTGTTCCACGAAACAGGATTTCCAGGATTTCTCGGTTAGCTGGGTTTAACTTAGCTAGAAGTCATGTTTGTCCAATAGAAATGCTCCTTACCTAAACTCTTATTGGACAACCTGCTTCATGGAACACCCCCCAGGCAGCATGCGTATACGTTCAATAAGAGAAGATTTGTGTTTTTAAATCACCATTAAATCCAGCCCATAGCTATAGCCCCGCGTATTTTAAACTTAGCCCTGAGTATTTTAGACAAGCCCCAGGTAAAGCCGAGTTAGCCCCTGATCTTTTCAATAGCTAGAAACTTCCCTGATTCGGCCAGATGTAATGTAAAACTTGATTTTATTATGTCAGTGTCAGTTCACATCGCATATTACGATTCCATAAATTTCAATTATAGGTCATTTTATTTTTATGTTTATTTTGTTTTTATTAATTTATGTATTTGCCTCTGTACGCATCTATCACACATCGATAGATAGATAGATAGATAGATAGATAGATAGATAGATAGATAGATGTTTTATAAGTTTAAGCCAATATATCATTAATCAATTTGCTTTAATGTCGAAAGTAATGGTGTGACATTATAATATAATGATGTTTAAAAACAAATTACAATGATGATGTGGATGAAAATAAGAAAATTAGAAGATGTTGAATGCCAAGGTATTCTTTAACGTCGATATAAAAACTTGCGTCATCATCACGTAAAAGCGAAAAACTTTTACAGTTAAAATCCCTTTTTAATGGATTACGTGACGAATAACTGCATAAAAATCGGATCTTATAGGTGTTTTGTATCGCTGGTCTCTGAGACTGCAGAGTCAATCGGAGTCACTCAGCAGAAGCTGATAAGAGCATAAATGCCAGCGGTTACGTGGACGTTGGACACATCTGCCTGGCACCGCGCGATGTCTAAAACGGAGCTCTGCGACATGCCCTGCCGGGACGCCCCGGATCCCGAGGAACGGCCGCGAAACGAGCCTCGGAGAGCCGCCGCCGCCTTCGAAAGCTACTTGCAGCCCTGCTTGGCGGAGCTGCTGGGCTCGGCCCTCTTCATTTTCGTGGGCTGCTGCTCGGTGATGCAAAACTCGGCGACCACGGGGCTGCTGCAGCCCGCCTTGGCGCACGGGCTGGCACTCGTCGTCGTGATTGCGGTCCTGGGGGAAATCAGGTACAGACTCATATTTCCTCTAAGATCCTGTCCTAATTAATTCACCTTTTTGTCTGTTTTTTTTTTTTTTTTTCAAATTTTCTTGGAAAAAGTTAAAACTTTAATCAGAAAAAATATATTTAAATGGTTACTATAAAAAATAGTTTTTTTTTCCCAATAAAAACATACACAAACGCGCTAGAAAACAGATCAGGTTGTTATGAAAGCATTACACGTGTTGTTTTGCAATAAAAAAGTTTATGATTCAATAAAATAACCATCCGTGGCAATAAATGAAGATACTTCTTATATAACTGGCTGATGAATTCACCTTTGATAGGCTAATAAGTGTTTTTGTGGTGTTAGTTAAGTAGCCCCGATTTGATATGGTGCCCAGATAACCGCCTTTGTGAACAAGAGGTCAGTGTCCATCGGCTGCACGTACGGTATTAATGTTTACGGTGGTTTATGATGCCTGATGCTTCACGCGCAGTGGCGGCCACTTCAACCCGGCCGTGTCCCTGTGCGTGTACTTCGTGGGGGGGCTTCGGCTCGTGCTGCTCCTGCCCTACGTTGTTTCCCAGCTGCTTGGTGGGATGATCGGGGCCGCCTTGGCTCGGGTAAGAATCCAGCCGTCAATTGACGTCTGTGTATATTTCCTGCAAGGGTGTAGAGATTTGGGTATGGACGGTAGGAACCAATATTGTGGCAGTACCACATGTGTTTAGGGGTGCGGGGTGTTCAGGGCTGAATCGGTCCCTACCAATGTTGAAACCAAATATTCGCCCTTGATTCCCTGGCATGGAGATAAAGATTCAGTGATTGTGTAGAGAGCTTTGACACTTTTGTTCATAGAGACTCCATAAAAGGTTGTAAAGATAGGGTGATTACAAGGCCCCTGAGTGACAGGGGCCCTAAAAATTTGAATCTGGGTTGGGGCCCGAATATGATATGTTTCCATGGGACCTACAGTGTTTAGTGGCACCCCTCTTTATTAAAAGCTGACAAAGGGCAGGTATCACTTTGACAAAGGGCAGGTATCACTTTCATCCTCAGGGACTGCATGCCCCCTGGTGTGAGGCTGTAAAGCGATAAAGCCACACATACTGCATGATCAGTAGCCATAAAACAACCCAGGAATGTCTAGTTTCTGAAAGAATCAGCTGGAAAATGACTTGGAGTTCTGATTTGGAACAGGAAGAGGCAAAGTGCTTGAGGCAAAGTGAAGTTTGCTGGCAGTTTGGCGCCTCTTCAGAAGTTGGCGCCCTTAGCATTTGCCTATATTGCCTATGCCACGGGCCGGCCCAGTATGTTTGCATGTGTATGCACATGTTTGCATGTGTGTTTACATATGTATGCGCATGTTTGCATGTGTGTTTACATATGTATGCGCATGTTTGCATGTGTGTTTGCACATTTGTGTGTTTGTTTTCATGTCTGTGTGCATGTTTGAATGTGTGTTTGCATGTTTGCACATCTGTGTGTTTGTTTGCATTTTCTTGCATATTTTGTGTGTTTCTGTACCCCCCCCCCCCCAGGCCATCACCACTCCTCAGTCCTACGCCAGTTCCTCAGGAGGGGCCTTCAATGTGGTTCAGAATGACTCCCAGGTGGGCCAGGCCACCGTGGCTGAGATCGTCATGACCGCGTTCCTGACCACGACTGTGTGCATGGGTGCAGTCAACGGCAAGTCACGCAGCACCCTGGCGCCGCTCTGCATCGGCCTGACGGTGGCGGCGGACATCCTCGCCGGGTGAGGCCAGGGGTCTCGCTTTGCCAGAAGCTGCGTTCGCTTCCCACCGACTCATTTCTGAAGCAGTGTTGTGTTTCAGGGGGCCTGTGTCTGGTGCATGTATGAATCCAGCGCGTGCGTTTGGCCCCGCTCTGGTGGCCAACTGCTGGGCCTACCACTGGATCTACTGGGTGGGGCCTTTGGGCGGGGCTGTTTTCACGGCCTGTGTTGTTAGGTGAGGTTCCCTACATTTGTTTATGTGTGTTTGGAGCGTCCTCCTGCTGTATAGTATAGTTTATTTTATAGTTTTATTTGGGTTGGGTGGAGGTGGGTTTTACAACAGGGTAAAAACTCATGGGATTTTTACTTACACAAAAAGGTTCTGAGGGCAGAAGAAAAAAATAATTGGTTCAGAGAGATAACCAATCAGATTGTGGAACTGGTGAAACCAAGACATCTGATTGGTTGGTCCCACCTCCTCCAGCTGCTTTGACCCACCTCTGCTGTGGATTGATGTGATTGGTTATCTATCTGAACCAATGATTTTTCATTCTGTCCTCAGTACATTTTTGTGTAAGTAAAACTCCCATGAGCAGGATAAAAAGGAAAGAAATTCTTTCACTGAGTATAGGGAGAAACTAACCGGGGTGTTGGGTCAGAGATGGGTTGGCAGTCAGAGTCTGGCCTCACTTACTGGAGAAGTACAAAAACAAAACTCCGTCTTACATGATAACTTGGTAGATCAGTCCATCGCTCCTCCTGCTCATGATGGGGGGGCTGGCTTTTTCCTTTCTCCATTGACTTTCAGCTCATACTGCCATTTTCTTCCTCAGACTGCTGATGGGAGATCGGAGTTTGCGGCTTATTCTGAAGTGACAGAAACACCTTACAGGAGCTCCTCAGAAACCTATGGGCCTGATTTCCTGAGCTAAAAGGCAGCTTTGTTCCTCTTCATTAAGATTCAAAACACTGCAGACACTTGATAACAATTCAAATATAATTGGCTGTGATTGAACATGGTGGAGTCGGCTTTGACTGACACCACAATCACACCAGTACTGGTGACACCATCTTTCCAACCGTATTGAATTGAATCGAATTGAATTGAATTCAGAAAAAATCTTGGCATTGAGATTGATTCCATGATCCATGCAGAGATTGACTGGAAGCACTGGTGTACATGTGTGTATGATTCAAGCCACTGGGTCAGGAATCATGTTCAGACCCCACCCAGTGGGCGGGGGGGGGGGGGGGGGGGGGGGGGAGCACACGCTTAACCCATGAGCAAGTATGTGGGCAAATTATTAACTGTAAATGTATCAAATAAATTTTTATATATCTTTACTAACATTTCTTGTCTTTACAATGTTCTTAATGTCCAGAGAATGTGTTTAAGGTGGCAGAGAACCAGCATTTGAGAAACAACTATGAATGATGGATGTATTTTGTTGTAGATGTTTTGTGGTTTATATTAATGCTAAATTAGCTTTTTCATATGCATTTCATACAGACATTATTTTCCAGTATCAAAGCGTCAGTGAATTATGTTCAGTTTTCCAAATAATCGGTCTTTATTACCACCAATCACTTCTTGTGTCTTGTGTCTGACTCAGTTGTGAAACAGAAAACGTCCTTCATAGATGTGTCATGCATTTAATTACATCCTGCATACGAACGACACGCAGGTAACAGGTGTTTTCTGCTGCCACCTTACAAAAAGCCACTTCCACAGCCTTTTGACGGATACATGTGCATCTTCCCGTAAGTTACCAGACAGTCTATGCGGACCGGCTTCCGGAACAGGCAGGTCTTTAACTACAGTCGAGCCTTCCCCATCGCGATTTCCATATGTCGCGGAAATTAAATGGGAACTTTTTATGAGTTTTGCGGAACCCGCAGACAAGACAAAATACTCATACATGCAAAAAAATAGCCTATATCTACAGTGCTGGTTTGTTTACGGTAGCTTGTCAAGTGATATAGCCATCGCAGTTATCTTTGAATTTCATTTCTATTGTCTTTTCGCTTCGCTCCGATCACACCAAGGGATATTTTATCTGGAAAGTCGCCTAAATCAGACATGCTAGAGATATTTCTTATTTATTTATTTCCAGTGTGATCCGGTCAGTGCTCGCCACTAAAAAAATACATTTTTCAGATAAGCATTTGACTCAGTGGGCTGGATGATTGACAGATTATAAATCCGACCAAGGCCGTAACCACACATTTCGTTACGAGTTAAGAATGAGTCTCTTTTTTTGAGGCAGATCCAGAGTTCACGTGGTTATCACCTACGTGGCTGTAAAACGATTCATGTATAACTATGAGCGTAGCAGATCTGCATTTCTAAGTACCCCTTCAGTAGCGACGCAATGGCCGAAGACAGGCTGGAGCTCCGAGACATGGAGAAGAATTTAATAAGAGACAGTGGCAAAGCTAAAGAGGGCGGGTCTCCAAGCCGGATGGAGCGGATGATCCAGCCGTGCGCGGCCGAGCTGCTGGGGACCATGTTCTTCGTGTTCATCGGCTGCGTCTCGGTGATCGAGGACGTGGAGTCGGCGGGGAGGCTGCAGCCTGCGCTGGTGCACGGCCTGGCCGTCGCGGTTCTGGTGGCGTGTATGGCAGAGATCAGGTGAAACTTTGGCTGCCTATCAGACAAGCGTGTGTCGTGTGCATTGCAAAAGCACGATACTACCACCGTGCTTAATGTGATGCGAGTTATTCTGACGCAATCATGCATTTCTTTGGATTTTGAGTGACTCTTGTGAAAGAAATGATATACTAATCATAATAAATACAGTATATTTAATTAGTTTATCCCTTAAAATATAACCATCATGTCTGATATGTATATTGCAGTAAACTTCATTGGCACCTTTTTGTTTAGTGGGTCCCATTTCAACCCAGCGTTTACTGTCCCCATCTACCTGTGTGGGGGTATGGAGCTGGTCATGGTTGGACCGTACATCATCAGCCAGCTGGTGGGGGGCGTGATCGGAGCCGCCATGTCTAAGGTGAGTCCTTGAGGGAACACTGCTGTCCCCACTGAGCTCCAGGTGTCCAAGCTGGGTCTCCACCCTCTCAGGTGATGACGACCAAAGCCAAGTACGAGGAAGCCACCGGCGCCGCCTTCACCGTCCTGAGGTCCGAGGAGCAGGTGGCCAGGGCCCTGTTTGCTGAGGGAGCGATGACCACCCTCATTGCCCTGGTGGTGCTACTAGGGGCGGTGAACCAGAAGAGCCGCACCCCCCTGGTGCCGTTTATGGCTGGGGGCACTGTCGTCATCAACATCCTGGCAGGGTGAGTGTGCCCCCCTACTGGCCGTGGGTCATGGGCCTGTGTAGGGCACAGACATCTGTAGGACATGGACCTCTGTAGGATGTGGACCTCTGTAAGGGACAGACCTCTGTAGCACTTGGACCTTTGTAACACACAGACCTCGGTAGGATAATGTACCTCCGTAGGGCATAGACCTCTGTAGGACTTAGACCTCTGTAGGACACAGACCTCTGTAGGACTTAGACCTCTGTAGGACACAGACATCTGTAGGACATGGACCTCTGTAGGACAAAGACATCTGTGACACAGGGACTTGGAACCTCAAGGCTGATAATTGACTTTTCAGAGAAAAACCCTGATTCTAACTTATTATTAGATTGTTATTAGTGGAATCATTATTATCAGAGTCATCCAGCATCATGCAGTGAAGCTCAGTACTGTCTCAGTTGGAGTCTTCAGTCTGTTCCTCCATTTTGGAACCAGGAAACTTAAAACCAGAGACACATGTCAGACCTTCAAAGCATCAAATGTGGTTTGCAAACCTCAGAATAGGATTCTTGCATGTGTCAGAACCACACGCCAGCAACAGAGCGCATGTGCTGGATTCAGTCACCCGCTGACTGGCCGTCATTCTCTTGCCGTTGCCTCAGGGGGGACGTGTCTGGGACGTGTCTGAACCCAGCCAGGGCTCTGGGTCCTGCTCTCATGACTAACTACTGGTCCTACCACTGGGTGTACTGGGTGGGCCCTATTTTAGGAGGCTTGGTGGCAGCTGCTTTGGTGAGGTGAGCTTCCTGTCATGCTTGGGCTGCCTGGTTGCCATTTCAGCCCATCAGCCCAGCTCATCTGTAATTATTTATCCGCAAAACAACACGCACCTATATTTGACTAGAGTCCGATCTATGTTATTTTGAAAGTTATCGGTACAAACAACTCACATCTCCCATGTTTCATGTACAGGTTTCTGCTCGGAGACAACAAAACTCGACTTATCCTGAAATGACACTTTCAACGATAACGGAAGATCATATTATAAACGTCATATGAAGACGTCAATTTTGGGTCGTAAGATTATGTGTGATTTTGTTATGCTCCTGCTTAAGAGAGAAATGTGCTTAGCATACTTAGAGCATTAAATGTGAAAAAGATAAATATTATAGCGACTGTAGAAACACTCTTACTGCAGTTTTAGCAAAACGAAACATGTGCCCCAACGTTTTAGCGGCTGCAGTTTCACCGAGATATTGTGTTTAAATAATATTCCAGCAGGTGGCGCTATGTCCCAAGCTAAAACATATCCCGTGGTCTCAAACCAACAAATTCCGTTTTCTGCTTTAATAAAACATTTCTTTCTTTTGAAAATATTGTGGAGTTTTATTTGTATAGTACCTGCAGCAAAATCCAATAAAACCGGAATGTTGGTAGCGCTTCTGTGTCAGCTTCCAACGCACTTTCTACAAGGAGTTTGTCGGTTGCACCGGCCCTTCAGCCCCTAAGTGTCTTGTCATTTTCCCAAATCCTGGCATCACATTTTCTTTCTGTGTTGTTGTCTCTTACGGATCCGCTGTGCTGATGAAAGCGGTTACAGGTGTGAGATTTTACAGGTGACGGTCGCTGTCCGTGGTGCTGAAACGATGCTGTTAGTGGGGATTAAGGCCCTAGCAGACCCATTTCCGCATGCTGTTAATAACACCTAAACCATAAACAACTGGGTGTAATGGAAATAGTATTACAATAACTGTAGCTTAGTAGCGGTACACAGAGTAAGGGAGTCGAGGAGTCGGGACGAAACTGGATCACAGCAGGCAGGACGAATCAGGGCTGGACGGGAGGCACAAGTTTGAGCGCTCAGTATGCGGCATATATGGCAAAGCAACAACACCACTCGCCGTGTGCGAGGATCCCCGGGGTATCTAAGGGCGGATCACGTGACGGTGAGAGGAGACCGCAATCACACAGAAAAGAATTAAGGGCGACCCTTAATTAAGTACCATTTTAAAAACATTCAAAACCATAGACGAAAAATGCAAAAAACACAAAAATGGCGAAACACTACACAAAAAAACGCCAAAACAATAAATCTTTTTTCTGTTTTGTTTTCCTTTTTCTTCTTTTTTTCCGTTGCCTTAACGTTTGCTGTGTTTTGCCAAGTACTTCATAACTATATATATATAGTTAATAACAACTAATAACAACTATTGTTAATAACGGATCAGAACAATACTGGAATCCCGGAATACATATATTTAATAACTGTATTCATTTATGTATCGGTCTGACATGATAAATGCTGTACCATGTCCTTCAGAAGCAATCTTAAGGCTCAACTTTTTTATGATGTAAACCTTTGAAAACCTTCAGTTTAACTGTACAAATTTACTCATTGAAAAGTTGATTTAATCAGTTTTTAAAAGTAACGTTTGGATATTCCTTTGTTTCTTTGTAGTAGAAAGAAAAGTTAATATTTTTTTTTTCCTCGAGGGCGGAACCCGTCAGGATGCAGCGATAAAGGGGCACATTTGGCAAAGGAGATAACCAGCCGCCGTTCTGTGGACGCCCAGAGCCGCGCGGCGCCGCATTTTCCAACCTCCTCTACCAAATAATGCTGCACTTCATTTAAATATTTTTATGCATTTAATACTTCTCTGGTTTCAGCCTAAGTGTGCATAGGGAAGCAACATTTTACTGTAATTATCGCTAACTATGTTAGCTTCCTTGCTAACTATCAGGGACGCAACCCACCGTAATACAGAGATAAGTGGAAAGGGGCGGGGGTGGATTGCAATAAAAGTTTGTAAGCCGTTTAATCAAAACACTAAGTGCAATTTATTGGCATCCATCCTAGATCTGTCGCGGAGCCATGATTTCATTTAACAATCACTTTCCAGGGCGTAAATAAAAGTCTGAGTAAAGTGATATTAAGTTTTATATTTGGCCTTAACGGTTCTTAGGCGATTCACGCCCTTGATTGTAGCTTATGTTGTATTTTAATTTAAATAAGGAAAAGTAATCTGTCAGGTACATGTGGATTTTCCGATTTCTCACAACATTTCCTTCGACACTGCATGCATTGTTCGTCTTAAATAATAGTATTTAATAGTAGTATTAACGAGACTTTGGTCTGGGCAGAAATGTTTGAATTTGAAAATCAAACATATATTTTTAAAAATACATAATAAAACTTTCACTGAATCATTAATGCAAAATTCACGTCAGGGAGAATTTGAATTAAACCAGTAAACGGTATTCTGATTTTTCATAAAACAAACGGAGAATGTCTTGGAAATGCATTAGTTTCATAACCGCGCCTGCAAAACATGGTTTACACTCTCAGAAAAAGGGTAAAATCTGTACCCTTGTAGGCTACCTTTTAAGGTACAGAAATGGTCTCTGAAGAACATCCCAAAGGTACAAACATCACTAATGTATCATCAATGGTACAGAAATGTTCATCTGAATTACCTATAGCTAATGGTACAATTGGCAGACCATTGAGGCTACAGCCTCAGTAACAAACAATGGTATAAGTTTAATTTAAATTTTCCTGAGAGTGTATCTGCTATCTAATATCATTGGATTAAAATAAAAGCCGGTATCTTTTTGAGTGTTGTTGGTTTTTAAACGTATTGTTTACCTGTGGGAACCGACTGAAAATGCTGGTGAACTGAAAGCGTGGAATGCCGGGGAATATTTAACTGAACCGATCGATATAAAAAGGCCGACTAAAGATCGCTGCGCAATCGCGAGCTTCCGTCTTTTCACGGGTGTGAAAATGTGAGACGCGAGGCCACAGCACACGTATATAGGGTGAAAGCCGATTTTGGAAAGAGCTTTAAAATTACTAATACAAGATGACAAAACTATGTTTCCATCTTTCGCTCGACAGCCAGGTGACACAGACCACTTGGCCAGGAGCACAGGAGAGATTTTTCAAGGGGAGGGGGACACTGAGCAAAAGGTCTCTTCTTTTGAGCTTATCCAGTCACAGTTCATGAGCCACTTAGCGTGATTTGGGATGATGGTTTAATACACTGAACATTTCGATTGACACTGGCTGACATACATACACTGTTACTTCATTTTCTGGTATTTTCCGATTGTTAATCATCCACAATAATCTAAACATGAGATAGCATTTTCTACAATTCTACAGCTTGTTGCGAGTTAAATTACTGACCACCACTATGCTGTAATGTTACATATTATGCGTGTACACGATCATAGATTCATTGCTTCATCCTAACAGACATAATTTCACGTTAGATCAACCTTAGATTAAATTGTCAGCTTTGTTGAACTTACATAAATTATCCTGGGTTATGATAAAAATTATGTTGACCGCTGCATCCAACATAAGCTCAATATAGCTTATGTAGAATTTATGTCTACTTACATTTCTTGCTATTCAAAAGATTGGCCTAGATATTTGTTTTGTTTTTTGGATTGCTGAATTTCTGTATTGCATACACCGTAAAAAAAAAAAAAAAAAAAAAAAAAAAAAGAAGGTTAAGACAACCTAAAATTTCAAGGCAACTTACTGCACTATATTTTTGAGTTTTGAGGATTCAAATTTTTAAGTTTTGAAGAAAACCAACTATTGTTGTGACAACTAATTTTTTATTCACATAATTTATCTTGCATATCTATAAGAACCTCTGATTTTTTGTTTTACATACTAGGAATCACAAACAACAAAAGTTGTGCCACCTTATTCTCTTTGGTTCAGATGATTTATCTTTCATATGCATAAAAACATTCAAATCTGAGTTAAACATGCTAAGAATTCAAAAACCGCAAAATATGTGCCAACTAATTATTATAAATGAAGATAACAAAGCAGTTCAATTAGCATGTTTATTTTAAACATGATAGTAATAAATAACAGCAGACAGATTTTGAGGATCCCTGTGGGGAATGACAGCAAACTTGACCACGAAGGGCCTGTTGTGGTACCTATAGGGAGCGGGGGGGGGGGGGGGGCACAGGCCCTGCTCAAAGGCCCCCACATGCACTGACGCTGGGCTTGGACTGGTGACATTTAATCCATGAGTAGAGAGGCTTTGGTATACAGAACACAAGCTGAATAAGACCCCAACACAAAAACACTGTTTACAGTTTCATAACTGTTCAGAGTTTTGGCAGCATCATAGTTCAGAGGGGGCAGCGTGTAGCTCAGTGGGTTAAACTTCTGTTCTTCTAACCCAAGAATTGCCAGTTCAAGCCCACCCCAACACATCAGGCACTGCACTGGGTGAGGCCTTAGTATGCTAAACCCAAACTTTAAAGTCTTTCCACATATGAAAGATAAATCTTAAGAAAACACAATAGGTTGGAACGACTTTTGTTGTTGGAAGTTTTTATAGATATGAAAGATAAATTATCTGAACAAAAAATAATTACTAGGCATAACAATAGGTGGTTTTCTGAGTAAAAAAATCTAGTGCAGTTGCCTTGAAATTTTAAGTTGTCTTAACCTTTTCTTTTTTACAGTGTACTACTTTGGATGGTGTTACTAAACTGCATCTGACACAACCTAAGCAGCTCAGTTAAAACTTAATTGTTAAGGACCCAGAACCCACATCGGCGGAATTCAAACAAAATCCGTAAAAGCAGGAAGGATATATGTCTTTGAATAAAATGTTTTAGAAGGTGACATCAGTTTTTGAGTTATGTATCCTTCGTTAAACTGGTAGGTCATCGGGAAAGTGGAAAAGTTTTAAGTTATGTGTAGGCTAATAGGAATGCATTCACTTACTATAGGCCCTATGTTCACCTATGAACGGGGACAAAGGGAGACGGTGGGAGCGCGTGTGTGCGAGCACGGGGATGCACGCGCGTGTGAGCGGACTCCTACCCGCGGCATCCACGTGCTGTGAGTAGTTTGTTATGGTCGACGCAGTTTGATGAGTAAAAAACGTTTTAATACCCAACCCTATTTAGGGATGCTGCTTACTTACTATAGTTTTATCCCCTCAAAGGAGGGACGAGGGGGGCAGACGCAAGGATGTAATTATAATCTATATCGTAATTATAATATATATTAGGGGTGGCACACATCCCCCCCCCCAAAAAAAAATAAATAAAATAAATAAAAATAAAAAATTCAGGTGTGTTCACAATGACGCTATTTACAGCCTTGGTCCCCCCCAATGCTGACTCCATGGCTACGTTCATGTGCCGACGTCTCCCCCCTCCCGGCATCTGCTATGCTGACAGTGGCGATACTGTTTTCGGACGATTTTAACCCTGGCGTCCATGTTGTAGTAGACGAGTTCCTCTGTCTCTCAGACCTGCAGCCTGCATTAAACAGGGTAAAACCTCAATAGGCCCGTATAAAACGAAGTCGATATTGATAATACTGATAACCCGCGTTACCTATAACATTTCTTTTAATGACTCCGTCACACAGACGGAAACACTAGAGAACATCATAGAGCCGACCTATATTACAATCAGCAAATCCGCCCACTGAGTTATCTATTAAAGGCAGAGACGATATTTGTTATCACGCAATAGTGCTTGCATGCCACTTATCAGTGGAAAAACGCAAAACGCCCTCGAAACATCCATAATAGCCTAAGTTTCTCAAACAAACTAATTAAAGAAATAATAGAGATAATTTCTTGTAAAAAGGAGAATTCGAAAAAGAAATAAGTAAATGAAAAGCAGATACGGTATAGATTTTCTAAAGGATTGGTTATCTAATTTTAAATATAGTAAATTTTATCTTCAAATTCTGGTCTCGCCTTTAATAGCGACCAACGGTTTTTTTTTCCGTCTTTGTCACGTATCAGCCGCAACAATTCATATATTTTTTCTAGACGTGGTAAAAAATATAATAATACCAGAACCATACATTTTTATTTTAGGCCCATATTTGCGTCAGGCAGATGCTACAATGTAGGTCTACAGCTGATTTGCTCATGGTGCTCATGGTGTGCTGATGCATTTTAGATAACTTCATAATATATTAATTATAGCGTATAATTAATTAGTCAAATTACCACATTAATGGCAGTCAAAAGTGGGATTCCGGAATAAAATACCCGTTTTCGTTATTTCGCTTTTTTTCAATTCATATTCACTATTGACTCCATATAGCAGCTGTCTTTAAGTATCACGAGTGAATAAAACAAACTCCCGATTATTCAGCGACCCAGCCCGGGATCATTATTTTAAACTGGCGAATATGATGAAAAATTTGTTTTTAAGATCCCACCAAATAATCGAAATGTATTCATGTCCATCGATTTAAGACAAAAATATAAAACCGGTATCATTTTTACTAAGAAATAGAGAACTTTTTGGTATGTAACTCGAAAAAAAATATTTTCACGTATTCTTTGTCTAATCACAAAAAAGACTTTTAAAACTTGGGAGAATTTCTTGTGATTTGTATAGTAGAAAGAAATACTTAATGTTTATGTGATCTTTGCTTTAAATATGTGATGCATGAATCCGTCTAAAATCAAGACATCGATTTTTCAAAATAGGACAGAAAGAACTGGTAACAGAAGGGCGCCTAATTACTGTCGCGTAACTGGAAGAAATATTGCCTGTAATTCCCCTTTGGCGTTTTTATATGCATTTATTTATTTAAAGGGATAGTTGTCAGAATCCCATGATAATGAATCTTAGAATTTGGAAAGGATCCACCTCCAGTGGGAGGAGCCACACATCATTTCGTACATAAAAGCATGCCGGACTATCCCAGATCATTGGCATTTACCTCGTAATCCAAACAACAAGCAACATGAGTCTCACAGCTAAGGATAAGGCTACCGTCCAGGCCTTCTGGAGTAAGGTATCTGGCAAGGCAGATGATGTCGGCAATGAGGCTCTTTCCAGGTAATTTGAGTTCTCCGTTCGACTTCATTGATTCGTGATTATTTTGTGAATATTCACGAATATATGTGATGAGTGTCGAAAGTGAGTTAACAAATATAATATCTTCTCTTTCTCAGAATGCTGGTGGTGTACCCTCAGACTAAGACTTACTTCTCTCACTGGAAAGACCTGAGCCCCGGCTCTGCTCCGGTGAAGAAGCACGGGAAAACCATCTTAGCAGGTGTCGGCGAAGCTGTTGCCAAAATCGACGACCTGACCAACGGCCTTATCAACCTGAGTGAGCTGCATGCTTTCCAGCTGCGTGTTGATCCTGCTAACTTCAAGGCAAGTTTTAAACAAGTTTAAACATCTCCCTGGTCTTTCAAATGTCGCTTGCATTAAACTTTATTTTAAAAATGGTATATAAGAGGGAATGGGACCTTGTGCTTGCGTAAATTTTTGCTGGTCTTGCATCTAATTGTGTTTTATTATTATTATTATTATTATTGTTAAAGGCATTTTTCCTATTTAAACAGCTGCGTATTTTAGTTCAGCCATTCAGATGAGTATTGTAACGGCTCTGAAGAAGCTCAAAGACTAACCTTAAAGTTTCAAACGCATTATCTGTATAAAGGAGTGCCGTTTGAAACACTACGCGTTATACGAATATAGAGGAAGCCGTCTGCATACAAAAGACCTGCTGAATGTTCACATCTCTACGTTCGTTCGTTTCAACAGATTCTGTCCCACAACCTGCTGGTGGTGATGGCCATGCTCTTCCCCACTGACTTCACCCCCGAGGTCCACGTGGCCATGGACAAGTTCCTCACGAGACTGGCTCTGGCTCTGTCTGAGAAATACCGATAAGCGCTGGGCCGATACCGGCGTTTTTACGCTCGTGTGAAACAATGTAACACGTCAGAAATAATAAAATATACAATCAAACGCAAGTTTTGTGTCTTTATCTTGTATCCATATGTTTTAGAATAATATTTTAATTTTGAAGTTTCACAAACATCGAATGTAAGCCAAAGGGGAGAGATGACATCCCCTATTGAGGGGAAAGTTGTTTATAATATTATTAGTGGCTTCTACTTTGTAAGTATATCATCACAAGTGGGTGCCCATCTTCACACATCAGATAAACTGTCCACTGATCCATTTAAGTGAAAATTGATAATGGATGACCTTCCGTATGCTGTAATGTAATCATGAAAACATGCCAATATTAAGCAGGGTAAAAGGGAATACATTATTAGGCGACTTCTGAAGACATTCCTCTCTATTCCAGGAAAGATTCTTTGAGTTTTTATTATGGAAGAAGCATTTTTGGTACTGAGATTCTTTTCAAAGTTTCCAATGCATGTCTGGTTCTGTTTTCATCATACCTATGGACGGTTGTCTTCAGTGAAAGGAATGGGTCCTGTAGTTCAGTGGGGGAGACTGCATCTATTTGGTGTAAATTCCAGACCTGTGTTATGGAGGTGTCGGAGGAGCATATATACTGTGGCAGATTCAAGGGGCCCAGCTTTATAGGGGCCCCAACACCACCTGACAGGGACCAATGCAACCCAAGTGGGGGGGGGGGGGGGGGGGGGA
>JAODJU010000045.1:4027385-4053768 GCA_026776725.1 Gnathonemus echidnorhynchus | reverse complement strand
ATGTGATTGGTTGATTAGATAATTGCATTAATGAGAAATTGAACAGGTGTTCCTAATAATCCTTTAGGTGAGTATATATTGACCTTGTATATGTACTAGAGAATTAAGTGTACTTTATATTTGCATGATTGTACGATAAAATTTGCGTAATTGTTTTTGCCCATTCTAACAATATGCATGTGATTTTTGTCAGCCCTCTATGTCCTTTTCCAAGTGCACTGATCTATTGTTTTTGCATATTTAACTGTTCATCTGTGTTACCGTTTGTGTGGAGCCTGCACGCGGTAGCTTTTCCTGCGGGCTGTCAGATGGTCAGGGTTAGGGTTACTTTTATGACAATGAAGTGCTCCTTCACCATTGTACACAAAATCACATGGCTGAACAATACTTTTTGCCGCCGATTGTGGGGGGGGGGCGGGCAGCGGTCAATGTACACTGTTTATGTTAAGATGTTGTATAATTCATATTGAAATATTAATGTATATGATACGTATATTTACGTGACATCAGTTCCATTTTGATTCTATCTCCTTGTATTCAAATTCGAACTGCACCTCTGCACTCTGTTTTCAACCAGTTTTATTGACTGAATTTGAATTTCAAGTTCATTCTCAATTTAATTCTGAATGGTGCACAACCCTGTTTTGTACTCATGTTGTATGCAGTCGTTAAAACAACGAGCTCCTTTTGCCGTAATTTATAGTCAACAATATTATGATTGTATCACCATCATCATCATCATCATCATCATTACGTTGTCCAAAAAAAAGTGTAATTGTGTAATTGAGATCTATTTCGATCGATCTCTGTGTTGATGGTTGGAATTACGGAGGACCTATAAGGGGAGCTTGCCATTTTCCGAACATCTGTCTTCACTATAATTAACATAATTCTGTCTATTCGCTGTGGTAAAAAAAAGTTAGCTAAATAATGCTCAGGTTTTTTTGTTCAAATGATGTATTGTTCTTGAAGGGGTGTGTTTGCCTATGAGAAGCAAAAAGATGTTACTTAATTGTGTCCCTCTGCTTTGTGATTGTTTTTTGTTTGCTCTGATTAGGCTATAAAACGTCTTGCGTCATAATTTTCTTGCTGTTATTGCTCCTATATGAAATGTTACTGATGGTATTAACTGCCTGCAGTAGCAATGGCAGAATGTTTTTCGCAGTAACCCTGTTACTCAGCACGCTGCTGCGCACTTATATGTATGCGCGTGTACGTGACTTGGGAAGTCGTGGTGCGCGCCGGAAAATGGGACTCTCCCGAAAGCCACTCTGTAATTAGAACTCTGACTGTGTCTCTGCGACAAGGTCTAAAACTGGCTATGCCATAAATTTGGTATTATTCCAGTATATAAATACTTAGCTATATCACTAAAACCTGCTTAACAATTGAATTTTTTTGTTGAAAACACACGCATACAACACATGCCCGCACACCTCGCCTACACAGATGAACATGCATGAACACACGCTTACACGCACCCCTCCAAGCACACACAACAATTTTGTATGTTTGTATATCTGTTTCATTTTCTTTATTCTTTATTTTTGTTTGTGTTTATGTATTTATCCATTTTGGCGTCTCTTTCAGATGCTGCCCACATAGTAAGTGATTCTGGGCCAGATCCGCCTGCGTCTCCTTAAATTCGGGCACCGGTGACATCCGGCCAGGAGAGTCTGCACCAGAATCTGTCCAGAGTTCTAAATGATACTGTTGGTCTGTATACGCTCCGAAGATCCGGCGCGCATTCGCCTGACTATATATGTATGATCACT
Source organism: Gnathonemus echidnorhynchus (assembly GCA_026776725.1). NCBI lineage: Eukaryota > Metazoa > Chordata > Actinopteri > Osteoglossiformes > Mormyridae > Gnathonemus > Gnathonemus echidnorhynchus. Next base: position 4,051,993 of record JAODJU010000045.1, on the reverse strand, counting down.
CACTTACCAGAGTGATATTTATGATCACTCACTTACCACTCACCGCCCCCACTGGAAGCTGCTCTGAATTTAACTTTGACTCTGGTGCCGATATGGGCCTGATTTGGTAACATTCAGTGTAAATCTGGCCCACATGTGGCCCTTATCTGTTTCAAATCCAGAAAGCGGATTCAGACCAGTATTGGTCCGTTGTGCAAAAAGACACTGGGCCAGATCTGGTTTACGGATCTGCGGCAATTTCTGAACAACATTTGGCCCAGATCCGGTTCAGACTCCTCTTGCTATGTGGGTGTTGATCTTTTGCCTTATTTTTCTCAGATGCAGCAATTGGCAGCCTGTTATGTGCTACCTACTTTACTCCTATTTTAGCGTATCTCTATCACTTTCTCTTCCTTTTCTTTTTTCTCTTTTTTCCTCCATCTGTCCATCCCCTTCGGTCAGCTCAGCCTCCTCTGCAATATTTTACATGTGCTAATAAATAAATAAATACATATAATAAAAAGAAATTGATCAACATGAAGGGCCTATACAGAGTTTATAGAGCCCCCCCCCTCATGGTAAAGCAAACATGTTTGGCACAGCAGTGCATTCAGACCATGATTCTGCTTGCTAAAGCTGTCGGACAGGACAAAAAATAATGTGTTTTAGTTAAAACCTATGTATTATGTAATTCACTTTAAAGCAACGGTTTCTACTATTTATATATAAATAAGACCGTTTCAGAGCATAGAATTATAGCTAATTATCGGAGTATATTTATTTATATTTATAGTATATACATTGGATTGACGTTAATGTACTACATCAATTAATGCAGAAACTTCTATCAGCAGGTTACTCAATAAATCAAAGAAGTACAATAAAGGTATAGGCCCATTCTAACCATTAAGGTTATCCACTAAGGACCGACAGTCACCGAAGGGGCGTTTCCTCTATAAGAGGAACCTTTCTGCTGCTACCGCGGAATCTACGGACATTAAAAGCGAAACGCACATCAATTCGTACTGCTGTGGAGTTCGGTAACTAGTAAACAGACCAAAGTAAACTTTTACAGAAGTAATAAGGCGCGATCACGCTAAAGAGGGGCCATTTGCGCCTGGACATATAACGGGGCGAGTGGCGCCGAGCGGACGCGGACCCTGTTAGCCGGACCAAATACTTTAATTTCAGGAGAAATGCGGGCGCTGGAGGTAAACACGGGATAGACTGCAGCATGTCTAAGGAGCCCGAGGCCGCTCCCCACAAAAGCGACGGAAGAACGAGCCCCATCAGCGTTATACTGGTGAGCTCGGGAAGCCGGGGCAATAAGCTGCTGTTCCGGTACCCGTTTCAGAGGGTCCCCGAGGACGCGGCATCGCTAGCCGGTAAGTGGTGCTGGGCGGCTCTGATAGCTCCTCCCAGCGCTCACCTTGTGTAACTAGGACAACTCATAAATAAAATTACTTCCAGGCAATATGACTTTTTATGATTGACGCTTTATTATGGGTTTTCACCCAAAGCGAAGCAGCGGAGCCCGTATGCGCTGAACCCCAGCGGGGACGCGTCCGAGGACCCAGATGGAGATTCGCGGTAAGGAGACGCTCCGCTTTTTGATATTAGAGCATCATCCCAAAAGTGAGTCGTGTTTCAGTGTATTGTAATTGGAATCCTTTAAACACCCAACGATTTTATATGGTGAGTGTTCGGGTGTGAACTTGATCTAATTATAGATGGATACATAGATGCTTTATTAATGTCGAAGGAAACTGCGGGTTTACAGTAGCACAAAATACACATTTAAGCAGTTAAGACATTTAGACATTAAGGCCCTGTTTGCACTTGGCTTTGGGCTAGGGATGCACCGATACCGTGTTCAAATGCTCATACTCGTACTCGTCAAAATCGTCCAATACCAAGAACTGATACCACTTAATTGTAGCATTACAGTAAAACTCAAAGCCGCGGCATTTTTCCTGCCTGATCAGGTTTTGGCATCTAGCGAGAGGTTTGTCAACCGGAAGCTGGTATTTTGTACGGTGTCCTTAGGTGACTTGAAAGGCGCCTTATAAATAAAATGTATTTTTATTATTATTTTATTTTTTTTTGTACATATTTTAAGATAAGGATAAGATACGACGACAGAAGTAAAGCAGACTGTAAGCTCTGTGTTGCTTAAGTGTGAAGAAGAAGAGACATCACGTCAAGTCACTTAATATAAGATATAACTAAGGCTTCGTGTTCAAACGCCAATACATGTACACCTGGGTGTACGCACTCTTCGCTCCTACTAAAAACAGAACAAACGCTACCAAGCTTATCAATCACAGTTCGTGCGGTCTTCGTCACGTACCTCAACGTGTGCTTACGTTTCTGGGGAGGTGCACGTCAGGCTATGGCGTAGGTCCACGGCTACGTCGTACTTACGGCGTCGATTCGACGCAGAATTATAAACCAGCCTTTACAGTCACACATGATAAATGTATCACATGCATGTATACAAGGTTTCCGTTAAGCCTGATGTTGCTTTACATGTAAAAGAATTATCACAGTCTCTTCCACACAGTGAGGCAATAGGCAGCAGCTTATTAAACACTGGTATCGGATAGGTACTCGGTATTGGTATTTAGCCGCGTTCAGTCTCCGGATGTTTGCCACATGTGTGAAAGGGCAACTCTGGAAAACGTCTGGGCCTGATACTCCGGACAGTGTGCGAAGTTCATGTGTGAAAACGGCTTGAGATTCGACTTGTTTGCACATGGATGTAAAACGGTTTCATTCCTACAATTTGCAGTGCGGCACTTTCTCACGTGAAACGCATATTTCCACCGGCTGCCTGTTGTAAACTTTTGTCCTTCTCCAGTGTTTTGATGATGTTATTGAGTTGCACGATGTGTAACTTGGATCCAAGCTGTTCATGCTGCACATGCGTCTTTGGTACAGTGTGATACTGCGTGAAGCCAAAAGGGTACGACTGTACGACTTCATCATCATCCACATCCTCACCCCTTAGGCATATCAGTCTGATCTGGGCTGTTTCACAACAGTACATGACATCATCATGAAAACAGGTCTGCGCAGGTTCACTGCTTGTACGGCTTCAGACTGAGGTTCCGATAAAGTCGTAACGGACCTGTCCCACCCAGAAAGCCCTCCAGGATCTCAGGGTCTGATTGTTGGCCTTTGCAGGTGCTGCTACGTTTAGAGGCTGGGAGAAGCTGGTGTGAAACAGTTTTGCTTGTTCAGGTGGCGGAACTGGCTCACATTGGCTGGAGTCAGGCTTGGGGGATAGGGTCAGGGTTAGGGTCAGGCTCGGGGTCCGAGTGGACCCCCCCCAATGTCTGTGCTCAGGTCACTGTTGCAGTTGTGATGCAGACTCGCTCATACCTTTCTGTTACGTTCCTCTGTTTCTGTGGCTCAATTTGCATTTCAGGAAACAAACCCCCCGAAGCGAGGAGTACTTGGTAGCAGGGTAAGACCAGCCCGCGCTGCTGCTTCCTGCAGACGTGCCTCGCTACATGTCAGTGTGTATGCATGCGACTCTGCGTGAAGCTCTGTGAGTGTTGATCAGCACCTCGTGGGATTCTTGGATTTCAGTCACAGATTTTAAGATCCATGTTGGTGTCTCTGATGGACGGCACTTGAATTCAGATCCACTCACTGATATCTTTTTAATTAAAGAGCTTGGTAATTATGGATCACATGCACAAGCTGACTAGTCCGTCCTTCTGCACATCGTCCTTCTCTCCCTCCCCCTCCTCCTCCTCTTCTCCCTCCTCCTCACCAGCTTTCTCTCATCCATTCTTTTTTTTTTTCTTCTCCCAAAAACCAAAGTTTCTCTGACGTCATCCTGGCCACCATCCTGGCCACCAAGTCTGACATGTGTGGCAAGAAGTTTGAGCTGAAGATTGACAATGTGCGCTTTGTGGGACACCCGACGCTGCTGCAGCCCCCCCACACTATCCAGGTGAGAGAGAGAGAGAGAGACACACACACACAGACCATGCAAGTGGGGGATGGGAGAGACACACACCTTACAGATGAGGCTCACCAGCTTTGACATATGTGCAGTGTTTATATCTCTGTGACCCCTGCAGCTTCAGGCACTGTCTCATGACCCTGCACTGTCACAGCAAACAGCCTCTACTGCCAGAGGATTGGCCTCTTGTGCCACCTAGTGGTCAAACGTGCATCACATCATCAACACAGCTGGTACATTATCTGTTGCCTGGTCACCTAACCACTAGCAGAAGTCACACTGAGCAACTGAGCACAATGCCCCCCCCCACCATGTTTCTACAGGTCTCCAAGTCGGACCCCTCCCCCAAGAGGGAGATGCCGACGATGATCCTGTTCAGCGTGGTGTTTGCACTCAGGGTAGGTAGAGGAGGGGTATGGGGGTGAAGGGCGTCCATCACCAATGGCAGCGTCACGTCTGCAGCAGCCTGGGTTCATTCCCATGAGGCTTTGTGAGATCCTCATACCATCACAGGCTTGTCACGTTAGGGATGAACATCCACACGACATCCCAAGTTTGCCGTGGGCAGATATGAAGAATGTGGAGTTTGCCAAACACTTTAAAGCGTTATTCTTGGGGCCGAGTCGGATGTCGAGCGTAAACGTGCTTCTGAGGTAACGCAGTGAGTTGGCAGCTGGTTGGGGGCCTTTCTCAGAAAGGGAGGAGGTTCGGGGGAGGGGGCGATAAAGCCGCTGAAGTCGCTATCTACCCCCCTCCCCCGCAGCGTGACTCAGCCACGGAGATGTGCTGACTCAAGCCCCCCAACCGTGACTCGGCACGGCCGAGTGGGAGGCAGAGTGCAGAGTCACGCTGAGGGTGGGGTGCCAGACACGCCTGGGGGCCGTTTTTATCTGTTTGGACACTTGTGTTTATTTGGAAATCGAATGCAAAATGTTTCTATGATTCTGTTAAATTATCTGGTTACAGAACCTTTACTTTAATGAATGCTTGTACATGTAGTCAGAGTCCTTCTTAAAACATCACATCATTTTTAAATACATCTTTTGAAAATAAAATATTATTTACATAGCTTACATAGATTTTAATATCAAACTAAACAGCTTCTCCACCCAGAATTCATTAAGTAATGGGGGTTGGCAGTTTGCTAGAATGAAACTACAGTTAATTATTAGAACATCATTATCTTTCCCCATTTTCAGTTGACTTTAAAAGAAATGCACCCGTTTGTCATGTTTGCGGTTTAGTTCATTTGCTTAAGATATTTCATATTTTTTCAAAAGATGCTACATTTCCTGACCTGGATGTTTAATGCTGAATGTTTGTAACAGCAGCAGTTTTTTTGTGTTGTAATTTGCTGTCAGAAGTTGGGCAATTTCCACAGCAACATTTCAGTGGACAGGACCTCATTGGAAAGTACCTGTCTGACTGTCACTACACTCTGTGCATTAGCATTAAGCGTGAGATGCTGCCTTCAGTCTTTTCCTGCTCAAATAGTTCCCTTAAGTCCTTTTAAACTGATCAGTTGCAAATGTTGCACCAATGCAGGCATCAATAGCAGTATTTTTACTGTGCATGTAATGCACATTCATGCATGTTTCCCTCCCATTGAAAGTTTCATTTTATTCATGCTTGTGTGCTATAAAACCATGTTTGCATATATCACTATTATCATTATATGTCATTGCAGAGTTTGTCACCCTCTGTAGCAATGGGGAGGGGGGGGGGCATGACTGAAAGGGGAGGATTGTGGCTCAGCGGGCTGTCTTTGGCGCCCCCTGCAGGCCAACACAGACCCGTCGGTCATCGGCTGCATGCACACGCTGTCGCGGCGCATCGCGGTGGCCCTGCAGCACGAGGAGCGCCGGTGCCAGTACCTGACGCGGGAAGCCAAGCTGATGCTGGCCATGCAGGACGAGGTCACCACCCTGACTGAGAGTGAGTGGGGGGGGGACTGCATAAGCTGTGGGAATATACCACAGCTTTAATGCATTTGAGTGTGGACCCTGAGGTTTGGGCCCCCCCTGTTGGCCCCAAGCAGTCACTACACAAAATGTCAAACATGTCAAGCACCGTGTTCTGCTGACCTGCAAGCTGCAATCTTAAGATGCTACTCACTTCCTATTTATTTTGAGATAAACATTTGGCCTAAAGTGACTTTTTGAGTGGGCCCCCAAAAACAACAAAGACAGAGAGGTGTTACTGTGTGGGGCTCGGGGCTCAGGGAGGTGCTGGCTTGTGGGGCTCAGCGCTCAGGGAGGTGCTCCTGGCCCTCGCACTGCACTTCACATCACGCCTCTCCCCGCCTTTCTGTCAGCAGCTGACGGCGGCCCCCAGTCGCCTTTCCGGCAGATTCTCCCCAAGTGCAAGCTGGCTCAGGACCTGAAGGAGGCGTACGACAGGTGAGTGGCACGGAGCAGCCTGATCCACAGCGTGCACCGGGCCCCGGTCCAGCGCCCCCTTGTGTTCACCATGCAGCTTATGTTTTCTCTCTCAGCCTCTGCACGACCGGCGTGGTGCGACTCCACATTAACAACTGGCTGGAGGTCAGCTTCTGCCTCCCCCACAAGATCCACCGGGTGGGGGGCAGCCACATTCCCCCCGAGGCCCTGGAGCGCAGCCTGAAGGCCATCCGGTGTGTTCTCCGGCGCAGAGGCCGTCCTTCTCTGACCCAGCAGGCACCTGCCTGTGATTCAAAATGTCACTACAAACATAATTGCCATTCAAAATATATTACATATCTTGGAGAGAACCTGCACTGTAATATTTCCAGACTATATGATTTATATACCATTTGATATATCCATTTGATTTTAGTTAACTGGATTGACACAATTAAAATGAATGTTGTTTCTAGACTTGCATCTGTTCGTCGCCGCCAACAGAAGTGCCATTAAAACAATTTGCAGAATGGAGGGAAAAGAGACCTAGAATAAGATTCTCAGCTTTACAGACCCCTAAGGAGGGGTGGTGTGGCCCCGCTGCCTTAAACGTTATTTTAACGCTGCTCAGCTGAGGCTACTGGTCTGCTGGTGTAACATGGGGTTGGAATCAAGATGGAAGGAGCCAGAGTTCTAATTGATAAAGATCTGCAATCAGGTTTGGGGAGCCAACGGTCCGCAGAGGAGGTGTTTAATATACAGAATCCAAGGATTAATTTTATCCTTAGTTACTTGGTTTTAGGGTATAATACACTATCAGTTAGATAAAGAGATCTGAGTTTAAGATGGTCATCATATGATGCACAGTTTGCACCAGCAATATTAGACTTTAGATGCAGAGGTTGGATTTCAAAAGGAATAAGTGCCATTTGTACGGCTTTAAATGGAGGAGAAATCGAACGTTTTCAGGGCCTGATAAGTATAATTTGGACAAATCGGATTTTTTTGGATTTTTGCCATTTTCCACAAGAAATGTTTCTATGGAACGTGGACCCCTTATCCAGGCATTTATTGAAGCGTACAAGTCAGAAGGCAATAAAAATTATGACGAAGTTGGCATCAAGGTATTTTATTATTGAAGAAACATTCAACATTAAAAGAGATGGAACACGGAATTGGGGATACAAATATCTGAGGAAGTATGGGAGAATGGGTGGAAAAACTGAATTAGCTGTACCAGTTCAGGGGTTGGGGGAGAATTTTGCTGGAAGAGTTGTGTGTGTTTCTGTGATACACCTAAACAATAGGAGAGAGTGGGTAAAACTCTGTGTCCTTGCTGTAGGCAGTGTGGGTCAGTAATAGCAGACCATGTGTATATTATTTGGACTTGTCCAGTTAATCAGTCATGGAATGAAATTCGTAACTTGCTTTGTAACATAATGGGCTGTAAGATTGTACCTCTGTGACCAACCTAAAGAATTATATAAATACTTCTGTGAGCTGCAAGTAAGACAGCAATCGCAAGGAGATGACTTGCTGAACAAGCACGCATAGTGTTTGAGTGGGTCAATATCGTTAAAGAGATATTTAATATGAAAAGCAAAACTTTTGCGTTGACTACAACAAGAAAAAGTACAGAAACTTTAGTGGAAATGGACCCAGGAAAACATGGAACTTGTTTCTGAAAATGTTATATAATGCGTTTTTTTCTGTTTTCAAGCACAGCCATGACACGATTCCTGTTCAAAATAAAAATAAAGATTTTTTTTTTAAAAGAATGTCTGTACAAACCCAGGGATTAAGGCAATGGGTGTGTGGGCGCCCCCTGCAGGCCATACCATGCGTTGCTCCTGTTGGACAGTGAGAAGTCCCTGCTGGCCCAGCTGCCCCTGGACTGCTCTCCTGCGCTAGTGCGGCTCATCAAGACCTGCTCAGCCGTGAAGAACCTGCAGCAGCTAGCACAGGATGCAGACCTGGCCCTCCTGCAGGTGAGTATCGCATCTGTAGCATTGGGTTAGTTGGTGAAACTGGGGCCTCTTGCACTGCAGATAGCTGCTCTGACTGTTTTGTGGTCCATGCTGCCCTCTAGTGGCTGTATCACCACATAGCATCACTTCATTTTTTATTGGTTGCCTCTTTTGTGAGAATATTCACTTGGAATTGCGGATGCAGAACTTTATCTGCTTTTTTCACAGATCTTTCAGATTTCTGCACATTTGGTTTACTGGGGTAAGGCCATCATCATCTACCCTCTGTGCGAGAACAACGTCTACATGCTGTCTCCGCACGCCAACATCTGCCTGTGAGTGTGTCTGTGTGGGGGGGTGGGTGGGGCTGTAGGGCCCCCTGCCTGTGAAATGGATACTGCAGCTTTAGGTCTTTGGTGGGGGTCCCACTGACCAGTGCGGGTGCTGGTTCTGGGCCGCTGAGGTCCAAGGCTGGCTTCTGCAGATGGGGTTTCACCAATGGGGCATGTCTGTGTGGACTTAAGTCGGTGTACTTTTGTGGGCTCGGGGTCCGATTCATGCCGTGAACGAAGTGACCCATTCAGAGTTCTCGGGCTCAGATAAGTATATCTTATCTGATATGGTTATAAACCCAAGGAGTAAGGCAGTAGTTGGTGTGTGAGCACCCCCTGCAGGCCATACCAAGCACTGCTCCTGCCAAGCTCCTTCCTGCACCGGCTTCCGCCCCCAGGTACTCCCCCCTGGCTGAGCAGTTCTCCCAGCAGTTTCCGGGCCACGACCTCCCCTCCACGCTGGCCAAGTTCTCCTTGCCTGTCTCGCTGTCAGAGTTTCGGAACCCCCTGGACGCCCCCATGCAGGAGGTCGGTACTTCGCTCCCATTGGCTGCAGAGGGTTACGGTTTAGCAGCAGATGGCCTAACGCTAACCCCGATCCTGCTGCAGGCCCTGCTGATCCAGACGGTGGTCTGGCTCCTGCAGAGGCGCCTCCTCATCCAGCTGCATACCTACGTCTGTCTGCTGGTGCCACCGAGCGAGGAGGACCCCGGGTCCTGGGAAGAGGAGCCGCCGCTGGCGACGCGCGTGGGGGGGCGCAGCCTCAGCACGCCCAGCGCCTTGAGCTTCGGCTCCCCCAGTAAGTGCTGGAGGGCCGGGGGCTGCCTCGCGCTAACGGTGACGGCGCTAATGCTGACTCTGCCTCCTCCCCCCCCCAGCTAGCAGCGACGACATGACCCTGACCAGCCCCAGCATGGACAACTCAAGCGCCGAGCTGCTTCCCGGCAGCGACTCGCCACTGAACCGGCGCGTGACGGAGACGCTGCTCGCCAGCCTGACGGAGCACGAGCGCCAGGCCATCCTCAGCGTGCCGGCCGCCCAGAACCCAGAGGACCTGCGCATGTTCGCCAGGTACGCCACCGGGACCACGGACACCCGCCTCCCTCCATCTCCATGGTTCAGCTACTCTTTTGTAGAAGTAGAAGCTTCTCAAGACCAGATCTGTGGTTTCTGCAGCCTCTCAGTTCTTGGTATGAGCTAAAATTTGACTCATGATGTATGACATAGAGCCTCGTTATAAATGAATGTAGCTGAGCCAGCTAAATCCAAACTCGAGTTTGAGGGCAGGGCTGGTTCGTGTGGACCACTCGCTGTTGGACGTAGCCTTTGACTGTTTCATCAGCCAACTAGCTCTAGATGATTAGCTTGGCTTGCGTCTCTGTCTCCGCACCACTGGACCTCATCAGTAAGTCTGTCATCCTGATGTTGGCCAGCTCTTTGTTAGGAGATTTACAGCAGCTGCATTAGATGATAAATCATGGCAAAGGGAGGGAAAGAACTGGATGAAGTGATTGATTGGCGCGCAGCCGTGAGGGACACTTCTCCGCACTGTGAGCCACGGGGCGTGAGGGCAGAGGGTGTGGACAGCAGACGCCTGGTCCGCGATCACGTCATCCCTCAGCTGCTGTGTCGTGTCCGTCTCTCTCAGGCTGCTGCACTACTTCCGGGGCCACCACCACCTGGAGGAGATCATGTACAACGAGAACATGCGCCGCTCCCAGCTCAAAACACTCTTCGACAAGTTCCGAAGCGTCCTGGTGGTCACCAACCACGAGGACCCGGTTGTCTCCCTCTTTCAGTCACCCCTTGACTAAGAGCCGCTGGCTGGTCAGGACTCTCCAAGTCTGCAGACTGCACCCACTGATCTGATTCGAGACACCCGAGGGTGTCTGACGCTGAGAGAACGAGGAGCCTTTGCAGATCTCGGACCAAGAGTGGGTTCGGCTGGCTCGTTCTCGCTATGGGAGCCCAGAAGCCTCAAAATGTAGGCAGTACCGCCAAAAACTCATGCTGCTAAACTGATCTAATCCATAGACGTTTGGGAAGAAGATTCACACGTTGAACTGACGGGTTTCGCTTGAGATGGTTTCAGATCTGACTACAGACAACCCAAACTCGAGGCTCTGAGAAGTTGCGTTTCTGCATTCACCGCTGTCACTCTAATTTCAGTGTGAGGATGTCTGTGTTTTGTATGACCTTCTACACTTAGATCCAGTCAGAGCACATCCCACTCCCCAACCAGCAATAATTTCAGTTTTGAAGAACCAACATCAGAAACATCATGGTTTTATTTATGCTACCAATACCACAGGGGGTAAGATCCATTGTTGGGGGCTGAACAACAGGGGTTTCTCTTGAGCTTTGCTGGTCCTTCACCATTTGACCCATTATGTCAGGTGATCATCTGGCTGATACTGACCACTGCACATCTCCAAGGTTATACCAAATATTTTGGTGTGCAAGAGCCAGACCCAGATTCAGGCTGATTATCGTCACCCCCCAAGGTGAAGGAGGGTCTGGCTGACCTTCAGCAGTTGGATCTTCTTTCACCTCAGTGTGTTCCTCAGCCTCTGGGCTGTGAGAACACGGTGGCCAGCACTTAAATAAAGTGAAAGCTTGTTCCTTATGGATAGACACCCAACCCTGACAGCTGGCAAGGTCGTTAAGTAAAGCGATAATAAGTAAATGTCAAATAAATGACATCATGGCTGATTCTGCAGTCTCTTTTTTCCATGTTTGAGGCGTCACATGACATATTTATGATATCTAAACACTATGACTCAGACGTGGGAGGCGTGTACCACTGTTCCCCAGTGTGATGGATCACTGCTGATATAAATACATGCCGCAGAGATTGACAACGGACCCTTTCAGTCTGTGCCCAGACCCCCTTATAGGCTGGGAAGACAGATGAGGGCACTGGGGAATCCCAAATGTCTGCGAGGTGAAACCCAGCCGAGAGAATCCCAAGCTGGTGACACTTATCTCAGGGCAGGAGCCGCGTCGAGGGGGTCAGATCAGGCCCGGTGCTCAGGGTGCCGATGGCTGGAGGTGCTCTTCCTACAAGCGCGGCTGGTCTGTGACCGTGACCATCTGAGTGTCTATGTAGAATGTTGTGGGAGACACCGGTGCTAATGATCGTTAGCACCCCCTCATAGTGCTGTCACGATGTGATTTAACGGGAGGAGATCCTCCCCCAGCCAGTTGCTGCCCCCCCCCCCCGCCCCATCCCCAAAGAATGTGATTCGCAGATGGTGTATGGAATTTGCCCTCATCAGGGAAGTATGCAGATGGGGGGGGGCATGTTCCTCCCTGCCACTCCTAGGTGTCCAGCCTAGGCTGGTCCGCCTGCCTCTCCGCCTCACGGTCCATCACGCTCACACATGGGTGCCCCCGCAGGTAGAAGCGCAGCGGTTTGCGAGCCCACTCCCCGTAGGACTCCACGCCTATACGGGCGGCCGCTACCAGCTGACCCGGCCCTGCGGGCCCCTCCTGTGGGTCCCTCTCCAGCCAGACCTGGGTGTCGGTGGCCAGGTCATGCCGGTCGAAGCTGCGCGGCACATCCAGCGCCTGGCACAGCTTGGAGGGCCCGTTGCAGAGCTCCTTGTCCCGCAGGGGCCGAGCGGCCGCCCCCCGCCGGACCGACCGCAGCTCCCGCATGGCCTCCTGGCCCTCTAGGGGCTCCAGGGAACGGAGCAGCACTGCAGCGCCCTCTCCTGGATAGAAATGGAATGGCGTGAGCATCACAGGCCCAATTTGAAGTGAGCAAAAAGAGCCTGACCTGCAGGTCAAGTAAGGCGCGAATATTATCCCTCAGGAAAACGCTTGTGGGCACTGTGCTAATCTGCTAAGGCTTGGGGGGGGGGGGTTCTCACCCTGGCTGGACACATTCATGCACAAGTAGATCCCGTAGATCTGGTACACGTAGATGGTCCCCGGCTTCATGAACATGGCCGTGTTCCGCTCTGTTCGTCTGCCGCCGGCCGAGTGCGACGCCTTGTCCTCGCCGCCCAGGTAGGCCTCAGTCTCCACTACCCTCCCCCGCAGCTCTGTCCCGTCGGCACGGCGACGCACCAAAACCTGACAAAGTACAAGTGCCTGAGACTGGCTGTAGTTTGGTAGGTGTCCAGCAGAGGGAACCAGTAGGTATTAAGGATTACATTTGGGTTTTAATTGAGTTAAAGGATTGTGCTAACAGAACAGTGTCTGTACATATTAAATACAGATTAAAAGCTACTAGGAACTTTTTGTAGGCTGTGACAAATGCAGCTACAAAGGTCACTCATATTAGGCTGAATGCCAGTCGGCAGTATGTGTGTCAGCTATATAAGAGGTCTGACATTCAGCACTTTGATATGTGAGATTTTTTTCAATTGACGGAGTCTGTGTCTGTGAATGGCAGGTGCGTTTGTCACAGGGACTGCAAGATTAGTGTTTCGAGGGGAGCCGTCTCGATGGTCACAACGGCATCTGGGACAAACTGCATGAGGACAGGGGGACACTTAATGGTACAGCTGCTGAAATCTGCCAAAGTACAGCCTCAAAAATGAGCATAGACCTGAATCAGCTCCTCTCTGACCCAGCCTCAGCAAACGCTGTATGTCATGGGCTTCACACGACTGGGATTTATGGTAGGCAGTTTTGGGAAACTGCTGGTAAGGAGCAGAAACAGAAGCCCTGAGCAATGGAGGAGGTAATATACTCTGATCTGTCATCTTTCAGCCATCGTCCTACAGCTGGACAGGTTTATGTTTTGGAGAAAGACAAAGGATGCACTGGGCCCAGTGTCTCCCCTGCGAGGGCATTATGGATCCCAGACACTGGGCCCAGTGACTGTTCTGCATGGTTGTATAAGGACTAAGGATCCTGAGATCCTGTTTTACAGAAGTAGGAGCAGGTCTATAGAGCCAACGCTGTTCCCTCACAATATTCCCATATTCCAAGATAATAATCTCCTCATTCACATTGATAGAGAAATTCAAGAGTGCTTTCATGGACACCAGGATGAAATCAAACATCATCCAACCCTTATGGGAAGTTCTGGAGACCAGAGTGTGAAGTAAAGTTCTACCTCCATCTCTGAAAGAACTGAAGGCTTCTTGAAGAATGGTCCACTCTAAAAGCAGGTCAGGACTTGTACAACAGCCCTAATCCTTATGATACCCCATCGTATCATCAATTAGGTTTTCCATTTTGGCCACACCCTGCATGTGGTTATACAGATCAGTGGTGCAGTGGGGATCAGTGGTTAAAAATGAAGGGGGATGAATTTTATACAGCTAGGGACTGTATAGGGGGAGGACACTGACAGCCATGGTGATGTGTCTATCCAGAGAAATAATTTCAGCCGGCATCATACTGCACTTATATTCAAAGTCTTAAAACCGTATATATCTAGCTCTCTAACACAATTGCATGTCTGCTAATCTGTCATCGAGGCAGTTTCTGAATGTTGCTAATCAAAGTATGAAGTCAAAGTTTCTCGGAAAATGATGTTTCATGTAGAAGCGTGAAATGTCCTCACCTTACCGAGGAAGGCTTTGGCTAAGGCGACGCACGGCTGGTTGAAAAAATCCTCTCCCAGCCTTAGGTCAAGCTTGGGCGCATCTGAGAAGTAGGGGCTCAGTACTGTCTGTAAGGGGGCGCTGTTAGCCGGAGCCGGAGCCAGGGGCGCAGGCAGCATCGGCACGGGCGCCGCGCCGCCGCCAGAATACTTCCTCTTCCGTGCAGACATCTATGTGCACATGAAAGACACGACAGGAGGCAGAACGCAAGGGAATTACACCACATCTGCCGGGTTCGTAAACATCTATCAGGACAATTACGCCAGCAAATAAAGTAAAACGTTATCATATATTAAGGTTTTATGGCGACTGCAGTGACAAATGACAGCATTAAGTATCGCTGCAGTAGGAAAAAAACCAATAATTGATGTAAATAATAAACCGCAGAAGGAAAGTCCACTAATTATGCTATTTAACGGCATTAGAAGCGCATATGCTTCGCTTCCGGGTTTCATCCCGCAAAGGATTCTGGGATCTCGTAACTGTGCGCGCTTAAAGGGACAGCTTAACAACAGAGAAACCAGTGGCCTGTACTACGAAGCGTGGTTACTGGCTTATCGGGGTAACTTGTTGGCTTTAAGGTACCACAGTTTAAATTACCCCGATAAGCCAGTAACACCGTTTCGTAGTACAGGCCACAGGCTTTTCTGTTAATAACAATAATAATAATGAACAGCGAGTAAATACAAGTAGGAAGAGTTTAAGTCACAGTGACATACCATAGGCAATTTTTCACTTTTGAATGAGAAAATTAAGCAAACAGATTATTACTTCCACGCTAACCATTATTTCCTCTTATCCTGCACACTAACGATGTTAAAAGTCTCACCCCTTTTCTTTGTGAGTTTGACCTTACGTAGTGCAGATGGATTTTGAGGAAACAATGTTCTGCTGAAGTTTACCAGAGTTCTGTTTTTCATAATAAGACCCTTCAAATCTGCAAACAATGACCCAGACATCGTTCCAAGTTCATATCTTGCTTAACACACAAAACCACTCCCTGATCTAAAATGTGCTCTCTGGGGTCACAGACAAGAGATCCACTGCCACTGGCCTGGTGAGAGCCAGCATTCTGAGTCAGTGAGAGGCGTTACCGCGGCTGCTAATGAGAAACATGCCGATGGGATATGAAGCGGAGGGGGGCGCCCGCCAAGCGCCTTGAGTACTTAACAGCGACCACCTTTCTGTAACCTTTAGGGAGGCTCCTATCGCCATCTCGCCCCACCCCGCACGCCAGCGTCGCCCATCTGCATCACAAGCCAGCACAGCCCTTGGTATCTGTGGGTGATGTCAATCCTTGATCCCAGGTCCGGAGTGCGGTGAGGTCCTTCTGCCGCGCTAGACAGGGGCCCACCCACCAGCCATCCTTTCGAATCAGCATTACGTGCCGTTACTGCGTTCGTGTCGGCCTCCCCCTGGAAGCTGAACTTAGAAGCTATGATTTTACATGTTTAAACACTGCTGGATGCGCAGTGAGAGTTTATCTAAACTGAAAACACCAAAACCAGGAAGGTGAGGGCGACTATCATTCTGTTCACCTCGTTAAGCAGCTATGTAAGTGGTTGGATGTCATTTTGCGTCAATGTATGACTCACCAATCGCATGTCTTTCAATACCTATTAATTAGGCGTGTTTTTGTACTTTCACTGCCCTTTGTTCTTCGAGAATCTCACTAAGCCCATTGACTCTGACACAAAATCCCTGGAGCTCAGCACAGACTTTTATTAGTCCATGTCAGTTGAAACTGAGAGGATTATCTACCAAATGCTGACAAAACAGAGACTGCTTTAAAAAGGGCAGCGATTCTGGGAAACCCAGGAATGACGAGGGCGCTCACTTCCCATGAACCCTCACTTCCCATGAACCCCCCCCCCAACACCACCCACTGAGGACACCATGTTTTATTTTATTTCAATAAAGGTATTTTTTTTTAAAAAAAGGCATTCATCCTAAAATAAATAAATATATCTGCCAATGGCATGGCCTGGAATCATCAGCTTATCCAATGCTTTGGCCCCCCCCCCCCCCCATAAACAAGTTTTACCCTCGCCTTTCGCTGGGCCCTATATTGAATTTTTATAGGTCAGGCTGGGGAGCACCCATCACACGACAAAACACATCAGGATCCCAGTTGGCGACCCCCCCAGGCTGACACACGGTCCTTTCCCACCCTCTAGAAATGCCCACTTAGCCGCAGCCAGGTGTTAGGTGGGGGGTGGGCGTCCCGTTAGCCAGATCACCCTCGGGGAATCGTGCCACATGGCCGTAGTGCCATAACTGATGCCCCCTCACAATGCAGGTAAGGTGCATCAATCGGGAACAGAGATGGGGACTCGAGTTTGCGACTCGGACTAGAGTCGCACTAGAGTCGCTCTGAAATTGACTTCTGACTCGACTTGCAACTCATTTTTTTGACTCGGACTTGACTCCGACTCGTCGGTAACGACTCATGAACAATAAGAGCCTTTAAGGCTCTGTTGAAATTTCTACACATGCGAAGCACTGAGTGTACAACACTCCCTAAACCGTAAACACATCACGATGTACGGCTGTGCGGAGCATAGGAACTGGAGGCGGAGAAGCGTGACGCCAGGCGGTATCAACAAACGACACGCTTTTTGTTTTGCCACTGGTTCAAATTGCAGACCTGATATAACAAACCGTGGGATATTCCGATTGTTATTCCGAGAGTTATGTTACATTAGATTGTTCTGCTTAGAAATAGACGTTGTTTAACCTGTGTCGTAAATTATACATAGTGTGTTATTACACAGTGACACAGATCAGCATAGATTGCCAGAAATCTGATAATTTAGCAGGCACATCCCTAAAACGTAATTTAGTAGGTATATATTAGTAGGTGACCACTCTTCCGTGACAGGAGCAGCACGACTGCAGGCATTACTTAAACTTATTAACATGGAGTTCGAGGTGTTACTTGCCTAATCATTTATTTACTTGCACACACACGAGCTGAGAGACAAATCAATTTTATCCATTAATTGGAGTTTTTGCTTTAGAATGATGTGTAAAAACCAAAATTGCGATTGTGTGTGTGTGGTCCAGGTATATATTACATTATGGGGAACAAATGTCCCCCACAATGTGATAAAAACCTGTCATTTTGATGTTGTGGGGTCCATTTTTTTTGGTCCCCACAAGGGGAAATACAATCTTATAAAAATCTGTGAGTGCGATCAAATTTTTTTTATTGTCAAATGTCTTTTGTTTGATTATTTTTGGTTAAGGTTAGGGCTGAAATTAGGCTTATGCCCATAGAAATGAATAGACAGTCCCCACAAAGATATGAGTACAGGTCTGTATGTGTGTGTGTGTTAAAATGAGAGTCTTTCCAGTCATTAAGCACACTTTCAGGCTTCTGTTTTTAGAGTAATTTGCCAAATAATTTTTAGAATAAGATTTTAGTTTTTTGTTCACCTTCTGTTTTAAGAGTAATGTTATATACTGATTTTTAAAATGCTGTTAGCTGCATATAATGTTTTTTTCTCTTTTTTTTTGGGGGGGGGGGGGGTCCTTTTTTCTCTTCTATATCTTACTTTATTAATGCTGAAAATTTGATGTCATTAAAAACTCAATAAAAAAATGCTGTTGGTTTTACACACACACACACATGTATATATATATATATATATATATATATATGTGTGTGTGTGTGTGTGTGTGTGTGTGTAAGGTATCATTATTCTGCCTAAAAATATCAATATGTGGCTTTTGGTCCATATCATCTAGCCCTACGTATCATCCAACCCCCCCCGCTCTGGTGCAGACACTGTTGCCGCGGTGACCGTGTGGAGATCGATCATGCGTTCTGATGTTGTGGAGAGAGGCCATCAGCTTGCATCTCCTCCTGCTTTGATGATCTATGTTATCGAGCCTCTAGCAGGAGGAGGGACACACCCCTGTCAAACTCCCCATTTCGTGGGGGAGGTGGTCCTTTGCATTTACACTGCAGCTGCGTAAGATGAATATCACGAGTTGGAACTGTGTTATTATTCTTATGAAATGAACTTGAATGGGCTAGACATGATCAAATGATTCGCTGATAAACTGATCTTGTCCTATCAGGTACATTTCTGTGGTTGAAGGAAACTTGATTATTATCCCTGAAATAATGGCCTGGTCCCACTGTGGTGCTGGCTATCAACAGCCAGACCTTGCTGGACTGATGCTGTTCATCCTAGGCATCATGTTTATATCAGTGCACCTCTGAACGCAGGATGAAAAGTAATGCGACAGTAGCTACAGCCTGTACTATGCCAGAGTGTCTTTATGCTCAGCAGAAAACTAATGTCCATTCCAGTAAGAAGAGAGGCCAGGCCTTCCTGGAAGCACGAGCTCTGAAAGTGTGTCAGTGCTCTTTGTCACTGTGACCGGTGTGTTTGTTCACACATTCCTGCCCCCATGAGCGGCTGCTCTCCTCGCCGACAGGAAGGAGGCTGCTTTCTGCTCAGAGAGAGCGCTGGCTTCTTGCTTGAAGGTCCGGTTATGAGCACAAAGTTCACAATGATTTGCTATTGAGAAATATATGAAGAGCCTTGCCCTGCGATAGGCTGGCCCCCTGTCCAGGGTTGTTCCCTGCCTCGTGCCCATTGCTTCCGGGATAGGCTCCGGACCCCCCGCGACCCAGTCGGATAAGCGGGTTGGACAATGGATGGATGGATGGATGAAGAGTCTTTTACAGGGGAGCTGAGTAGGCTGACAGCATAGCAGAGAGCACAGCTGTCCTTGTATTCTTGTACTTTGACATTTCCTGTGTGTGACACATGACAGCGATTATGATGGCCCATGACAGCGCTTACGATGGCCCAAACGCATGGCCTGTATCCTGGTTTCTAACTGAACCTGCCCAGCCCGCTTATTACCGTACTCTGTGTTTATCTAAGATTGTGTTCTGTGGCCTGTACTGTGAAGCGGGGTTACTGGCTTACCGGGGTAACTTGTCGGATTTAAGGAACCACAGTTCAAATGGACTTCATATTCGTTCACTTTTTGCCCAGACTACCTTAAATCTGACAAGTTACCCCGATAAGCCAGTAACCCTGCTTTGTAGTACAGGCCCCTCGTGTCCCAGATATGTTTTTACAAAGATCCTCCCTTCCTGTCTAATCACCATGGAAATATCGGCTTTTCAAAGTGTGTTTTGGGAAACGATGGGCAGATTTGTGGGCGTTTCCATTTTTCACCGAAATCTTTCCCCAGGACTGTCGCTGTGTTCACACCAAGGAGAGGTGTGATCCAGCACACTGTCTGTGCAGAGTGTTTGTGAAAGTGGGGCTAAATACTCCCCACAGTTAACTCAATGCTTCCTGATTGCTGTAAGAATTAGCTTAACTTAAATTATTTTATTTGTTGTTTGTATTTCTCTTTTGTCTTATTACCTCAAATACCTTGGATTCGACCTTATAAATACCATTAATTGTCTACCAAGCAGCCTGTTCATGATTTTTGTAGCAATAATTCACAAAATAGAAAATAAGCAGCTAAGCAAATGTTAGTAATGACTGTAGGCTTTATCGGTGTGAAACAGATTTCCTGAAATGTAAAATACCAGCATCATTTGAGCACAGGCCTGTAAACTGATTCATTTCTAAACTGCCTCCAACAAATGGGAGGAACATTTTGTAACTTTCAAAAGAGACGCCGCTGACTTTAGTTTAAGGAATTCGAGTTTTCCTAATATACTTTTAAAGGTTGTATGTTTGGTTTTGACATTGGTAGGGACCAAACCAGCCCCCAAACACATAGTATACCTACAACATTGGTAGGGACATGTCCCTACTGTCGATACCCAAATCTATGCTCAATTCTGTACACACTGAAAACTATTTTTACATTTAGTATCCATTAATGTCCACAAGGTGGCAGCAACCTGAGACGGTACCAATGTGAACAAACATCCTGTTTGTTGCTTATGAAATTAATTTAATAGTTTAAAATAAATTTGGTCTAAATGTTTTGACAGTTGTGCTTAAA
Source organism: Gnathonemus echidnorhynchus (assembly GCA_026776725.1). Taxonomy (NCBI): domain Eukaryota; kingdom Metazoa; phylum Chordata; class Actinopteri; order Osteoglossiformes; family Mormyridae; genus Gnathonemus; species Gnathonemus echidnorhynchus. Next base: position 4,031,803 of record JAODJU010000045.1, on the reverse strand, counting down.
ATATGGGCACTGTGAAAATAAGTCCTTTATGCTGTAAAAACTCATACAGCATGATATTAAAAAACATGATTTAGTTGACAAGCAGCCTTGTAAGATAATTATCTATCTGTCCATTCATCTTCAAATAGCTTATTCTGGTCAGAGTTCCCGGGCAGCACAGGGCATAAGCCTGTGGAACACCCTGGGTCTGATGCCAGTCCATCGCTGGGCAAGGTAATTATCTAGTATTTTCAAATTATGTAGTTATTCATGGTTTTCCCAGAATGCTCTGAATGCTAGTAGATGGTGGGAACACTATTCAGAGTGAATAAATTAGAAAAACATATATTTTAATCAGTGTGTCATTTATATGGGTAGTATTATCATACAGTCACAGGAGCGCATTAAATTACTTTTTTGTTTAATTACAGACACTCCTCACTTAATGATGAGTTCCACTCCTAGAACTATGTCCCTAATTGGCTATTGTCGATAAGCAAGGAGCCGACCTTTAGCGAAATTTCAAGCATACTGTACTGGAAGTGGGTTTATGTCAGCCATCTTTAGATATTGTTTTAAATTCACCTTTTATAACATTTTAGTATGTTTATAAATTAGTGTATTGTATACTGCAATAAACAGAATAGAAGAAATCAGCTCTAATATTACTTAGGTTTGCGTACTGTACAGCATACAATACCGACTGACCGGAGAGGTGGTTGTAAGTCCGGGAGCATGTTAAACAGGTAGGTCGTTAAGTGAGGGGTGTCTTTAATTAATTTTGTAAAGTTTTTTTTTCCTTGATTCGAAAAGCAGCAAATACGGTGGGAGCTACAATATCATATGTATCAGTATTATTTTTTCTTTTTTATTTTACATAATTCATTGTGCAACTCACATTAAGTTCTGTGGTAGGAGTTCTCAACCCCAAGTACTATAGTCTGCAGAACACTGGGAGTTTTAAACGATATATTTTCAATTTTTTTTTACAGCCCTGCATGTTCTGTTTGCATCTGAAAAAAGATGGAAACGGTAAAACTCAACAAATCACCGATCTATCTGCCGCCACCTCCCCCCCCCCACCCCCCAACTGATTTGTTTTGCCAATCAGTGAAAGTGATGTACATCATAAACCAGTCTGCCAGCATGAAAAGGTTGGGATCCACCTGTCTTTGGAATGTAACTGTGACCACGTACCGAACAAACAACGCCATGGATGGCTTGTAGGTGCATAGTCTTTTTCAGCAGAACTTAGTAATCAAATCACAATGTTACATTCATTACATTTTATTTTGTCTAACGTGGGTGATGTGTAGACTGACTTAACCGTGAACACAAGTCGTCATCGTCAAAACTTAAAAATCTCAGATATGAGCCGAGACAATTTGACCCACGCCACATTCCTGAAGTCCAACGTCTAAAGACGACCAGAAGGTCAGGATCCGAATATTTCCAGGTGTAATTCCATGCCTGAGGCTGTTGTTTTTCTCTTCTTCCCGTTATCGACCTCGTCAGTCACTGGCAGCGTTCCGGGGAACGTTGCTGGAAAAGCTTAATGTTGGGCAGGTGGGGGGCTGCGGTTGACACAGATGTGTCGAGGGATTCGATGGTGAAAACATCAGTGTCCTGATCCTTTCTTTTATTTATAATGATACTTAAAGCAACTGCTTCATTAGAGCATATTTCACAACCTGACTTGCTCTCGCTTCTTCAGATTCCCCAAACTGCCCCTGGTTATGCATAACTATCTCCGCTTTGGTGGTACTCAGCGCTCATGATTGTAAAATCTGTACCGCGGGAGGATTTTAACAACGATCCTACAGGGCATAAAATGACATAATTTTAAAAAATGATTGCTCTGATTCTTTTTGACGTTAGCAGATGGATTTTTGAGGCACTTGTGGGATTGTTTTATTACTCAGATTGCTTAATGTTATAATTAAGTGCATAAAACAAACAGCTTCCACATGTTCTGTCGGCGTTGCCGATAACTCCCCCGCTTGGCTGCTGGCCCACGTGACAGATGTCTTCGCCTCTTACATCCCTGCACTGAAGACTGGGAGATTCAGGGAAATTCTAAGCCTCAGAAGATCGTTCTGCTGTGAAGTGTGGATGCTGGACCTTTTTCTAGGCTCAGTTAAGTGTTAACGGCTCTCAGCCAGCGTTTAACCTGCTCTGTGTCTCTGCAGATGTACTTCTCATCACACTGATCATCTGTGTTTTCAGCTACGCGTCTCGGACTCTGAGGCACCACGCTTCATGGTGGCCAGACTATGCGCGGTTAACAATGAGGATTAGGTGAGGTGGAGAAATCAGTCAGCCAGGATGTTGCTTCCATTCACCTTGCTGCCACATTCTCTGCTCGCTCGGGGCTTTGGTGAGGAGAGTCACTACAGTACCCAAACATCCCCTAACCTGCTACGTGAACCTCCATGAGAAGGTGGTGAGGGACAGCTGTGGAGGAGATGGTCGACACACTGCTCTGCTTGGCCCTGAGGTGTAACGCGCAGCTGACACAGAGCTCCGCTGGGATACAGACTCCATTACTGCAGAACCAGGACACAGGAGGTCCATCAAGGCAATTATTAAAACAAACATGGGACGGTCACTTCCTGGGTGTTTACACTGGCATTTGGAAGGACATTCTGCTTTAACTGGTCACTGGTAATCACATGTACTTACTTCCTCCTTGTTTCAGCATAGTAGTTGTGAATTTCCTGTGTTAAACTGTAGATGTGTTGATTTGAATGGCAGCGGGGCAGGACCCTTCTGGGCTGTAAGAAACGTGGAGGTCTGTCGTACTTACTTTCACTCTCTCTCTCAGGCCAGTCCATCCTCGGCCTGCTTAGCACGTTAAAATGTAGTGGGTGTTCAGCTAGTGGGTGTTTACCTCCCTCTGTGTGAGTTTATTGTACTTTTTCACACTACTGGCTGCGTTCCTCGGTCCAGCTTTTTCTTTGTTTTTCTGTCTGTGTGATTTTAACTTTCACAAAAACAAAGAAACTCATTGTTACCAGGTTACAGGAGCAAGATCACCTTCTCCCTGGAAGGCATAGATAAAGACCGTCCTGCTCTCTGCTCCCCTGCCAGGCTTTCCCAGAATGCTCTGGGTCTGTGATGGCGAGGGCCCTGGAGGCTTGCCACAGAGGACAGCGGGAATGCTCCTCTCATGTGTAACGATGACATTAATAGGTGCGCACAGGGGACCATTGCTGGGGAAACTGACACCTTGCAGTATTATGGGATGGCCAGCTCTCTCTTGCTTCTGGTGTTTGCGGGGCTGGTGTTTGTGATGTCATGCTGGTTGTCCTGCACCTTTTGTTAGTTGCCTGTGACATCATGCCATTCAACATGGTAATGATTTTCAGGGCAGCTACGAATGGGCGTTGTCCTCTGAGCTGTGGAGGATTTGCTAACTAAGGGGTGCAGCAGTGCTAGTCAACATGGGGCCGCTGACTTAGCAAGCCAATTTCACTTAGTCTCAGATGGGGGGGAGGGGGGAATCTTGCCAAGGGTGCTACAAGGGCTTTAAACATTACTGGGTATTAGGCATTGGTATGTAGTCCCTGGTCCTTTATCCATGTTTCTGGTTCCTTGGCCCTTGGTACTGATTTCTGGTCCTTGGTTATTGGTTCATTTGATCCATTCTACAGATTTCTGTTTAGATTTTATTTAGACTTATTTTATTTTACATTGTTCTTGTGTCTCTGTGTCTTTGTGTGTTGTGGCAGTCATCACATAAGCAATTACCTCCGGGATCAATAAAGTTTTCTGATTCTGATGGTTCTGGTTCCTTGGCCTGTGGTGCTGGTTCCTGTTCCTTGGTTCCTTTGTTTCATGGTTATTTCCTTGGTTCTTGGTCCTGTAAGTTGTTCCTCAGTGGAAACGCCTTGTTCAGGGATCAGGCTAGCCAGGAAAGGTGATCAAATGAATGGGCAGGACAGCCTGGACATTGAGCCTGAGTCTCCACAGGGTCCATGTGACATCCTGCCCACAGTGCCCCCCTAGCTGCTAGGAGGTGTGACGCACTTACGGCTCATGGTGACACGGAAGAGGCCCGTATGAGCTACTGCAGCCATGCTCCTGTGTCACATGTGACCTGCAGACAGAACATCATGAGGCACAAACGTCATGCATCCCGAAGGTCTGCGCCGGCGTTCGGCACACTGCCTGCCATCTGGTAGACCTCCCACATGTAACCGCAGGCCGGCTAGGACTGGGACAAATACACGAGACCGGTTGTACTTGGGCGGGAGTGAGGATCACATTTTGCAGCAGTAAAATTCCTGCCAAGCGGTTAAACAGAATGCAAATATATTTGGGATATTGGACGTACAGGCGTGTAGTTTAGGGTGGAAACGTGTGTGGCTGTGAAAAAGGATCTTAGAAGGTATTTATTGGAATGTCCCTCTTCTGTTATGGGCTGCCACTCACCCCCC
>JAODJU010000045.1:4015026-4027016 GCA_026776725.1 Gnathonemus echidnorhynchus | reverse complement strand
CCTGATACGGCTGTCAGCTGACTTTCATGTTCCTAATCGTAGGGGACATGGCTACTGTCTGCTTTGGCTCAGCCCACCAGCATGTGCCACAGCCGCCCCCTCCCAGCGATCCGGGACAGCTGCTCGTCTCCAAGGGGGCTCGCCTCGAGGGGCCCGGCTGATCGCCTGTCGGGGAGCGTGTAGGTGATTATCGTGTAGCTACCGCACGCGGCGCCCCCACAGCATTCATGCGTCTGGCCTGGAGTTTCGCCCGAATTCTTCAAAATGATTTTCTTGCCCTGGATCCCATGAATGAATGTGACGGCAGGAATGTATCAGAGCAGAAACCCGATTCTGAAATGCGGCTCGACCAGTTAATCCGATTCACTTTGGTGAATCGGAGGTGGAACGTTTTGGATGTCCCTTGATCTGTATCGATACCAGGTGCAGTGAAGGTGACTGGGTGTGTGTTTGTGTGTGTGGTGGGCAGATGACAGACAACACAGGGCCGTGACCGTAGCTTCATCTCGTCAGTAATCACCAGGAAAAAAAAAAATTTCCTGGCCTGAGACGAGCGTCATTTATTAATGAGGTCAGAGAGGATGAAAGGGGACTCAGACAGCGTACACAGCTGTCACCGGCCTAGTGACAGTCCCTGTACCTGGTCTTTGGGGAGGGGAGCTTTAATAATTAATACTTCTTTATGGAATATTAATGAAAAGCCCCTGCCAATCTGCCCCATATATCATGCTGATGTGTCACATGTGTGTGAAATATTAGACCTGTAAATGGCGAATCATTCCAACCACAGCACGTCCTGGAATTATACACTACACACAAGATCAAATGGGGCAGAGGGAGTGGGTGGTGGTGGTGGGTGTCCAGCCACACACGGCCAGGCAGGATGGCCCCCCCCAACAAGTCACTTTAAGCTCCCCCAGTGTAATGACTGTTTGTGGTCAACAGGGGGCCCCCAAACTTTGGCGAGCCAACACAAATTTGCTGTTTGAACGATAGCAAACGGCCAGCCAGATCTATTTATAATAAAGCAAATGTGCCAGAAAACCTAGAAGCTGAGGTCAACCCAAAACACCGCTATGAGATGCTCCTGTTCGCGTGATCGCTGCCTTGGGCCCCACAGACTTACGCTTTCAGCCATTAAGCGGCCATTAACGCTGGCCATTAATCTGCTAGTGCCAGGCACTCTGTCTGCGTCGCTCATCGCCTTCCTGTAGCGCTCGGTAAACAGGGAGTTTTTCAGTAAAGAATTCAGGGCCCACTGTCTCCAAGCGGGGCACCAACCGTCTGGATCTCTCCACCTTCTGGCTGGGCTGCAGGTGTCATTGTTTCTGTGTTCTGACAGGCGGCATGACTAAGACCCCTCGGCCATTCGTCACGGCCTCTTTCATATCTCAAGACCAAAAAAGTCCCATGAAACCCCCTCAAAAGCTGATCTTGTCAGGTGCGTGTGAGTGATGTCAGCTCAGGAATAACCGAAACCTGGCCCGCAGTCTCCGCTGAAACTCTTTGATGCTGCAGGACACACCAAATGATCGGCTGAGGGCCCTTGGGTGGGGACTGAACTGTGATTACCGCATTCCTCAGAAACAAATCACCCAATGGTTTCATTCCCCAGGAGAAACAACTTTTTTCTTCTTTCCTTTCTGTTATTGTTCGAAAAGGAAGCCTGTACAGTATCAGCAGTCTGAAATTACTGCGTGTCAGCACTGAAGTCGTGCAAGCCCATGTTAGCGTGGTCAGGAAGCATCGCCAAAGGCCACGGTGATTAGAGACATTTAAAGCTGTTATTGAGGGAAGAGGAAGTGTGTACATATGCTGTGCGTAGCTTTCATGGGTCTGTGTGCCTCTGCATATATATTTGTGTTGCTGGTTCAGCCATTAGGTTTTGTGCCGTTAATTCAGGACGTCAACTTTAATCACTTCTGTAAAGCGTCCAGATGTACAAATTTACGAGGTTACTTAAACCGCAAACTCTGTTAAGCTACTGTTAATTAACTATACGGGAGGTTTGAGGCATATCCGCAATATGGGTAATTGTTAAAAATAACAACGGAAAATCAGCAAATGAATTAGGACACAAGGGAGATTTTGGGTTTGAACTCCTGTGGGTTTGAACTACTGTGGCTTAACCGCGTGGTTTGAGAAATACATAAAATAGTACGAGGTTTAAGAAATCTGGCACAAAATGTAGCCTATGATACGCATAATGTGCGCCGATTAAAGGCCATTAATCTCTTAACTGTTCGTCAGTGGAAGCTCCTTTTTCAGGGATCAGGCTGAAATGACAAAGGACGCCGATGCCAGGAAAGCCAGCGAGCAAATGAATGGGCAGAATAGTTGTTCCGCAGGTTTCCCCGTCGGTCTTGGATATCTCAGATCAAGAAAGATTCCGTCTTTATCATAATTAGTCATATTGTAAAGAGGGTAGATTTTTTCAGTAATAAAGAGCCGCGAGTTGCTTTCATGATCTGCAGGAAACAGCCATTAGGCAACGCATGGTATGATAATACAAACGCCAGCAAGATCACACGGGTAAAACGATCGACTTTTCAGCGGAAGTCTGAATCCTGCTGGACATTAACACTGGTCAGCTGCGAGCCGGAGGGACCAGGCCGGCCGCCTCAATGACTGTCCCTCGTCAGGCTGGACGTGTCACAGCGCCTGAAGGGAACCGGATTACTGCCCTTGGTAGTGCCCCCGTGTTTGTGAAACTCCTGTTATTTTAGCATCGTATCGCCATGTTCACTTATTTATTATAAATAAATCCTCTTATCGTCATATTGTGCTGTTCAACAACTCCGCCACATAAAATTACAAGTTAAAGGGCATTTCACAACGAAAAACGATGTTTTATTTTAAAATACTTAAAAATAAAATAATTACATATGTAGTATATATGTGGGAATATAAAAAATATCCTAAGCTTTATAGAGAATTAACCAAATTTTAGGCTACTGTAGACCTACCGTGATTTCGTCTTAACTTAATGTGAGCGTTAAAGTGTAATCTAAGGAACGATTCCGCAATAAACCCTGCGTTTGTTTGTGAGTGATATTTCTGCATAGTCTTAAGTAGTTTTTGTAGGCTTTGGTCTCTAATTTACTCCCTCGGCAAATGGAGTTCAGGTACGGACAATTATAGGCCTACCTGACACGGGGTGCCATCAGTATGTGTAGTAAAGTTAACTCTTCCCATGCACAGCGTCCGAAAGCGACGCATTTTATTATTAGTGCTTGGTTAAAAAGTTTGCTTATCGCATGCCATGTCTCACTGATAGTAAGTAGGGGAAATTCACTCTCTTTCGCTGCCTCAATTTTCTTATAGCGACTGGATTAATCATTTTTAAACCGCGTGCCACATCCATGACTCAGGACCTCGAGAGCAACCACTCGGTTTTGCCCCGCCCCCCGCCTCGAGACCCACTCGGGCCGCGCTGATTGGCCTCGGCGTTCGAATGTCACGCCCCCTCGAAAATTTGTCCCCTGCGGTGGGCGGGGCCCCGCTCCGAGCTCCCGAGCTGGCTGAGGGAGCGCTCGCCTGGCAGCGGCCGGACTCGTGTGCGGGAATGTGCCGGACGCGCTGCGAAAAGCGGGACTCGACCAGCGCTCTCCTGGACAGCAATACCCCGGCGGCTCCAAACTAGGGCTCTGGCTCGGAGAGTGCGGGACGTGGATAATACACATACCCTGTCTTATTCTTTTTTTTTTGTTTTTGCGCTTTCTAAGGAAGTGATAGAGACAGCAAGATCTCAGGATATTACACACGGCGTGTGTTTACAGCCGACAGTGTAATAGCGGAAAATTTGTAACGGCGGTAAGTTTGTATGGCGTTTTATTTCGATTGATATGATTGGTGTTTTTTTTTTTTTTAATAATAATATGAACAATAAAGGATGAGCGCTGTGAACTTTGCACACTGTGCGGTGTTTTTATGATTCATCGGCTGTTCACACGGGGATTCCGCTTTTCATCTCACTCTGATCTTAATTAAGCGGCGGATCGACAATTCATCTAGCTAATAATGGAAGCGTAGATTTCATGTATATATGGTTATGTGGCGTGATAAAGTGGTCAATATCGACCCTTTTTGTTAGATCTGTAGACTTAAAAAAAGAAGGGGGTGGCTTGGTGTCTTGTGTTTAATTCTAAAATCTTTCTTTTGGCTAGTCTGCAATGCTGACATATTGATTTGGCAAAGGAATCAGTGTCCAACGTTCACACGGAGCTTGTGTGAAATGCCCACTCCTGGGAACTGTGCTGGGTTACGCTTCTAGGTAGTGGTAGTTGGTGTGAATGGCTGACCATGTGTATTGCCGGTGCTGCTTCTTCCCATTTATGTTTTTATGGTTTGTTAGGAACCACTCGTAGACGACGTATTGCTTCTTGGAGATGTCATTTGGGATGTGCGCCGTACAGTGCTGTTAAGTTCGGGCGCTCCGGTCCAGGAGCTTAACGTGTTTGATCTGTGATGCGACGTCGGGTTGCACTTGCGCAGCGGTACATGTACATTAAATCTATATTAGGACCTTCGTCGTGCTCAGGACTGAAACCACATATTGCAGTGTGTTGACTTCCTATCTCAGGACAAAATTTTACTGCCCCTTTAACTCTACGATCACCTGTCAGGTTGCTTCCCAGTTACTTGTGTTTAGCTCTGTGGTTAAGGAAACTTGGAGAAACGACAGGTAGTGAAGTCCGTTACAGACTATTTAATGCTCTTGCGCAGCTGTGGAAAGTCAAAAAAAGCCGGACGATCGGTGGTGGAGCAGACGGTCTGCGAGCCTAAAGCGATATCTGCCCGGACAGGCTTCACTTTTCACTGCCGGGAGCCACCGCAGGGACGCGTGCAGCCGCGGTTCGCCAGTAACAGCGATCTTTGTGCAGTTTGGTGCAGACTGCTCCTCTCCATTGTTTAGCTGGTTTGTGCGCGTGGGCAGGAAGATCTTTCTTCAAGATGAATGAATGGAAGTTCGGATGGGGCTGTTATTTCAATCTCATGAAATGCAATATACTTTTTAACGCCGTGGGCAAGACAAGACCACCAGACCTCTTCGTACAGGTGACACGAGCAATTAAAATGACGTACATAAATAAAGCTGAGCAGGTTGTGCGGCCTTTTTCAGGCTGTTATTTTGATATGGCTGTTAAAGTGCCTGGTAGCCCAATTTAGACCCCATGAGTTGGCTACTGCAGCAGGTACAGTGTGCACGTGGTGGCTCGTTGGCAGCCGCTAGTTCTTGAAAACCACCCCTGGCTCATGGTGATGTAACGGCTTGCTTAAAGCGAGCCCTGGCCGTGTGACCTCAGCTGCCCATTTCAGCCGATGCCGTCAGTGCTGGCACGGGCCCGGGGACTCGGCAGTCTGGCAGAGTGGGTCTGTCTTAGGGCTCTGTGCTCTGTGAAAGGGAAGGCATGAATGCTTTGTGAGTAGAGGCGGTGGCCTAATAGCATAAGAAACACCCCCACAGAGATACCCTATAGGTTAGACACATGCCCCCAGAGTTATACATCTTATTGGCAAGAGACACGCCTCTACAGGTACCACACCCTATTGGTAAGAGACACACCCCCACTGGGACACACCCTATTGGTAAGAGACACACCCCCACTGGGACACACCCTATTGGTAAGAGACACACCCCCACTGGGACACACCCTATTGGTAAGAGACACACCCCCACAGGCACCACACCTTATTGGTAAGAGACACGCCCCCACTGGGACACACCGGATCACCATGTCCATTTTATGGAAAAACGAAAATACTCTGTGGGCTGTTTCCTGGAACTGTCTGATGCCTTCTGTGGATCTGGTTTTCCATTTGTCCCTGACGGGATTTTTTTTCCAATTCAGTCCTGGAAGGATGGGGGTGGGGCAGACACTGGGCCTGCCTGCTATCACATGGATTCCCTGCAGTGGCTGGACTCACAGCATAAACACGCATTTTTTTCTGAGTTACACTCCGTTAAGCTGGCTGTACTTAATGGCTGTTAACAAAGGCTTTTCTTTTCCTGCCGCCTGGCCAGTGAGAAGCTAAATGCTAAGCAGATGCGCTCAGGTTATTTCCTAGCTGTGGTGAGCTGGCCTGTGGCGCCCTTTGCAGATGAGCCTGCAGGTATTTCCATGAAGTCCAAACCTGTCTGACAGCGTTGCTGATAATATTGCTTCCGTCTCTGCTGTGGCACTCAGACACTTTTGGTAGGAGCAGGCCAGGTATTCTGACGTGTGATTGGTCGTTATTGGTGGGCTGGGGGCGGAGCTGTCTTGCAGCAAGGATGTAGGGTGTTTTCTCTGTTTCCCTGTATTGTCTCCACAAAGGGAATGATTAAATGCCTTCCTGGGGACGGGGGGGGGGCATTAAAGCAGCCATTTCAGTATACAGGGCCATGTGCTACAGTCAGAGGGCCATTTTTCTGAGGCCCCATTTAAAAGTCACTTTAGCCCCCCTCTCCAAGTATATAAAAATTGAACTGTATAGTTGCCAAGTAGAGTGAGGAGATTGTAGCTGGCTGGTTAGCAGAACATGCTGCCTCAGCGTCTCCTAAATAAAGAACCTGTTTATTTAGTGTTTATTGTAGCGACTGTTCGTGGCCAACAGGGGGACCCCAAACCTCAGGGGCCCAACACAAATGCATGACTTGAGTGGTGGTAAACACCACCGCTGGGTACAGCCTCAGTATTCACATCCTCACCTCCTTCGCCCCCCCGGTCTCTGGGGCCTGGTCACGCACTTCCTGCTGTCTGAATGCAGTCACCCCCCCCATCCCTTCCATGTGCTGACCCCCCCATGAGGGCAGGCCTAAGCATGCCTTCATAAGTGTATCAGACATGACATAATCCAGCTAGTCTATTTTGGGTCGCACACATGCACCCCCCCGTAGTTCTTTCCGTGTGTCCCCATTGTGTGTATGCACGGTTTAGCATGGACTTTGGGGGAAGCTTGCGGAGTGACTGGACATCCAGTAGGGTGAATAAGTGGCTCTGTACAGTGGGGAAGGGGACAGCTTCCTGAAGATGGGAATTTCTTGGCAGCTCGGGGCGTCCTGTTATTCCTTGTGATCGTTCGGGGTGAAGGCTGAGCTCTTGGGGTCCTGGAAGCCCTCACATTAGCAGGAAGGCCATTGTCACTGTCTCAGGACAAGTGGCTTCCCGTGGAGGTCAGCCACATGCAGTTGGGTCTATGGCCACTCGCCTAGCATCCACGCCTTGGACTGTGCGCAACTGAGCACGTAACAGGCTGCGTCCTGCATATTGGTGGCTACTGTTGCGTTGTCCCGGTAACCATAGTAACCATAGTCCAGTTTAAACACTCGGCATTCTGGGAGTGGCATTCCAGCCCCAGTTGCTTGCTTCCTCTTTGTGGTTCCAGACAATGTAGCATTAGCTTTAGCATTAGCATTAGCCTTCCGCAGCCAGGCTACGCCAGCGGCCCCCCAGCTCCCAGAGGACACGCGCTCTCACGGGCCGAGCCGCAGGACAGGGTGGGTGATATAATACCTAGGGCTGGCCGAGGGGATCGGGTCACCGCCTTAAATAGGGCAGCCGGCCATTCTCATGCTATCTTTGGCCCAGCAGCCACCCTGGGGACTCGTGGGTCACGGGGGGCGTGTTACAGTGTGTCGTGCCGTGCAGACGTGCTCGCGGTCAGACTTCGGCCGGGGCTCGAATCCCCAGAGACTCACGACCCTTTCATCCAGGACAATGTTTTGATGCTGCAAGACTCCTCCAGGGAATGTTCATGGTTTGTGATTTTAACCACTGTGACCCCTGCTGTCCAGAATTAGCTGTGTGTTTATTTGTGGATATTTTCCACCTGGACAGAGCCCTTCAGTCTTTCGTCTGTGGGGTAACGCAGAATCTGTGTTTAAATTTGCGTGTTTATTTACACCTTGTACAGTGTTTACAGAGTCTCAGCTCGCGGGTTTGCGTGCTTCAGCGTCTTCCTGCTCCAGCGGCACGGGGAAATATGAACTTAATACAACAGGCAAATTAAATAAATTACACCTGGCACATCAGACCCTTCTCTCTCATTCTCTGCAGACTCCTTTTGGCCATAGCACAGCGTGCGTGTTTAGGCGACGACCAGAAGGGATGCTTTTGAGCTCATAAGCATTTTGCCTCCTTTTTGGTGTGACGCCCCGGGGGTTGGGGTTGGCCTTCTCCTGGCCACAGATTCCACTTTCTCTTGCCGGAGGGTCACGCTGGCAGTTCGGTGCAAGTCCTTCAAACCAGGTCCTGCTAACAGGTGTTGTCGACTCTGTTTTTGGTCACCATGCACTTTGCTGGCTTCTGAAGATGAATAACAGGATGCAGTCAGATTATCTCCAAACCCTTTTTAAAGACTAAAAATTTCATTTCAATTTTATTTTCTTAGGGATCCTTTAATTATTAATGGATTTTGTGTTATAGGCGGTGAAGAAATGGTGTATAATAAAAAAAGCATTGTGGATGAAAGAGGCAAACTGACAACTTTGGGCGGAATTAGCATGTTAACTCTCCTAAAATAGCTGTTAGCATGACATATCTAGGCAAGATACGATCAGACGTATGTAATTATCTGGCAAAGGTTCACCAGAATACCCAAATATTGACAGGTTTCATGACCTGTAAGCCCAGAGACTAGCATGGGCAGACTTAGGTCTAAGCAGAAACATTTACATTTGGAACAGCCGGCTGTGTGCTTTTTTCCCAGCATGCTGTTGGGCGGGGCTGCTTCTCGTACTGAATGTGTGTATTGTGAGTTTATTAATAGAGCTGCAGATGGGGGGGTCCTGTGGACTCAGACATTAAGGCACGTGGTTTGGAGATCTGGTGGCTCAGTCGGCAGCATTGTGGTTTCAGTGGGGGTGCCATTAAAGGAACCGGGTTAGGATTTCGGCAGGGGCAGCTGGTCAAAGGAACTAAGTTTGGGCTTCACTGGGGGGTGTCGGTCAAAGGAACCGGGTTTGTATTTCAGTGGGGGGTGTCGGTCAAAGGAACCGGGTTTGTATTTCAGTGGGGGGTGTCGGTCAAAGGAACCAGGTTTGGATTTCAGCGGAGGTTGTCGGTCAAAGGAACCGGGTTTGGATTTCAGTGGGGGGTGTCGGTCAAAGGAACCAGGTTTGGATTTCAGCGGAGGTTGTTGGTCAATGGAACCGGGTTTGGGTGTCAGCAGGGGGTGTCGGTCAAAGGAACCAGGTTTGGATTTCAATGGGGGGTGTCTGTCAAAAGAACCGGGTTTGGGTCTCTGTGGGGAGTGTTGGTCAAAGGAACCGGGTTTGGGTTTCTGTGGGGGTGTCGGTCAAAGGAACCGGGTTTGGGTTTCTGTGGGGGTGTCGGTCAAAGGAACCAGGTTTGGGTTTCTGTGGGGGGTGTCGGTCAAAAGAACCAGGTTTGGGTTTCTGTGGGGGGGTGTCGGTCAAAAGAACCAGGTTTGGGTTTTCAGCGGGGGGTACTAAGACCCTATAATTTTCAGGATGCAGAAAACGTGGACAGAATTAGGGAATCGAGGCATGAACAGTATTTACTCATAAACAATATCTGGAATATTGCATTTACATTTTAACCCTATGAATATCTCCACATCTTGCAGTTGTCCAGATAGTGTAAAATACCCTCACAGCAGGCATAGCCAGAGACTTTTTAACAGCAAGGACTGTAGTCAGATCTGGCCAAATGAGTGCAGGGATGTTGCCTAGTAACCATAAGGCTCTATTGCAGGAACTCAGGGCACTTCGCAGGTAACTCAGACGTTTACAGGAACGGCCCCCTGATCAGCCTTTCTGCCTTTTGTGTCTCCATTGTGGTGCAGGAACCAGCGATGCAGTTTCATTCACGAGAAACCAGAACTCACCCGATGCTTTTATTCAACCCGACTGCGACTTGAATCGTTAATATTAATAAAGACAAAATAATGCACGACCCACTTTATGCTTAAATTATATTATATGCTTAATATGCCTCATATGCAAATCATCCATCGACTTTGTATTTGCATCTCCGTATCACTTTCGTCTGAAAACAAAAAGACTGAAACAGGCCTTACACTCCCAATAAGGGAAAGAATCCAGAACTGAGTTTACAGTATGTGCTGCCAAACTGAAAAAAACCCTTTAAGTTCGGGCTACACAATTCATTGTAAAAATACCTTGATCTCGATTCACACCTCTATGCGATCTCATTTCTAAATTTCAATGGTTCTTCTGCATTGTATTACATCAGCTGGATCAAAACAAACACTCCTGCTATTCCTCGGAGAGTCTCAAGCATCCCATAATTCTGCATTCTCTGTAAAGGGCGCTTTTCCATCACAGCAGGTACCTCACTTTTGGTCCTTCAAGGTGTTGTTTTCCCACTTGCGTAAAAACTGGGATTGGCACTGAATTACATCATCAAATTAAGCGGGGTATTTTGTACTGAATCCGAAAAATGGGTAAGGTGGCCGAGAAAGCCCAATGCAATTCAAAATAAAAATGAGAAAGCCCAAAGTAATTAAAAATAAATGCACGTCTAATAGAAAAGGCACTGCAACGCAACAAAGGATAGCCTATTATTTAAGTTCATAACACATGTGCAAACACACTGAAAATTCATAGACGCTTCACAAATTCAGAAATCACTTTCAATAAAATGACACATGCGAACCGCATTTTACAAACGCGCTGCACATTCACAGACGAGCGGCAAATACAGAAAACAACAGCAATCCGGAGGACACTTTTTCAGGCGTGCTTTTCAATGGAGCCAATGGGGAAATTTAATTTAAGTGAAAAGTAAAGTTACCGTATAAACGGCTGATGATGGATCATGGTTATAGTGATTAACTGCTTATATAGATCAAAAAGCTTGGGACAGAATCATTCCCGTACAAATACTGTTAAAATAATTCACTTATAGTAATCAAGATGTCAGCGTACAGTGTTCATCAAAGCTTATGATAAACTACAATAAGCTATATTTTATGTACAGTACTGTACTGTATTATAGCGTATTTGAATTATACTCAGTTTAGTGTTTTAATTTGTACATTACTGTAATTTGAAAAGCCTTTGAAACAGTTGTACTGTATTTTGAAATCAAAATTAAGTAAATAGCGACGCTGTCCATTTTACCTTATATTTATGTAGGGCTAATAAAAATACAAATGTCATTTAGATGGTAATCTGCCTGAGACATAAAGAAAAAAACGGCTATAATGATCATCCGCTTCTAGGGATCAATTTCACCCAGACAGGCGTGATCACTATCTTCTATTTGAACAGATTGCTAGAAGAATCAAATAATCAAGAAGCTGTGTGTTAAATGGTAGATTAGATGTGACTGGTAGCTTCTGTACTATAGCTTATAATTGCTCAGGGAGCTACACAGGTTAATCATAAACACAGCTGCCACCGATTAACTGTAACTTAAAACCATGCAGTTTGCCAGATTAATAGCAAAGTTTTAACATTTACGTTACAAATATTATTACAAGCATGTGACGGCCTCATAAGTGTCCTCCGGAAACACTTCCGTTGTGTTATGGCTATTTAAAGTGCGTTTCCGAAGTTTCAGTCGGTTTCTGCATTTGCGGCGCGTCTGTGAATATGCAGCGCATTTGTAAAATGTGATTCGCATGCGTTGTCTATTTCATGAAAGTGTTTTCTGAATTCGTGTAGCATCTATGAATTTCCAATGTGTTTGCAGGTTCGTTATGAACTTGAATAATATGCGTTGTCGCTTTGCAGCCTGTTTTTCTAGTAGATGTGCATTTCTTTATTTGCATTGACGTTCCTCAGTTGGTTTTCCCGGTAAATGCAATATTCGTCCGTGTCAAAGCCTTTTATTGACAATTACATTAAGTTTATACAAAGAGACAATATTTGCAGTGTTGGGCCTTCTTTTTCAAGACTTATGCAATTCGTCCTGATATGCTGTCAATCTACTTCTGCGCCAGATCCTGACTGATGGCAGCCCATTCTTGCATAATCAATGCTTGGAGTTTGTCAGAATTTGTGGGTTTTTGTTTGTCCA
>JAODJU010000045.1:3977670-3999508 GCA_026776725.1 Gnathonemus echidnorhynchus | reverse complement strand
CTGGGAGTGAGGGCTGGGAGCGAGGGCTGAGCATGAGGACCGGGAGCGAGGGCTGGGAGTGAGGTCTGAGAGTGAGGTGCTTCCAGATGACCATCCTGAGGGACCTGGAGAAGCTGGCAGGCTGGTTACGCATCTCCATCATCTACATCCTGAGCGGCATCACGGGAAACCTGGCCAGCGCCATCTTCCTGCCCTACCGGGCCGAGGTATCACCCGCTTCGTGTCATCACCCCCCCCCCATCTGCACCCGTACCCTCTGCACCCCCCCTCACCCTCTGCCATCACCCTCATTGTTTGCCACCACCCTGTCTGTGGCAGTGCCAGTGTGTGTGACTGACCGCGCCCGCATAATGCTTGTCTGCCTCCCCCTGGCAGGTGGGCCCCGCCGGCTCGCAGTTCGGCATCCTGGCCTGCCTCTTCGTGGAGCTCTTCCAGAGCTGGCCCATCCTGGCGCAGCCGTGGCAGGCATTTGGCAAGCTGCTCTGCGTCGTCATCACCCTCTTCACCTTCGGCCTCCTGCCCTGGATCGACAACTTCGCCCACATCTGCGGCTTCATCTCCGGCTTCTTCCTCTCCTTCGCCTTCCTGCCCTACATCAGCTTCGGCCGCCTCGACATGTACCGCAAGCGCTGCCAGATCATCGCCGCCCTGCTGGTCTTCGTGGGGCTGCTGGCCTCCCTGCTGGTGCTCTTCTACGTCTACCCCATCACGTGCGGCTGGTGCGAGCTGCTCACCTGCATGCCATTCACGGACAAGTTCTGCGAGAAGTACGACCTCAATGCACATCTGCACTGAGGGGGTGGGCACCCTGTTTCCAAGAAGCTCCTCCCCTTCAGCCCCCCATACCCACCCGCCCGCCACAAAACTGTGAGAATCGGCTTTGAGTTTACAGACCCGGGCCAAAAGGTGCTACGCTAAAGATCCGGAACCGTCCGCAGCTTCCTCTCAGCTGGACTCTCTCTGGACGCTGAGAGGCCTGCTCCGAACTCTGCTGGAGATCAGACTGCAGCCTCAGGCTATATCTGCTTGTTTGTTTATTTGTTTATTTTACATTTGTACAGTTTAAGCACTTCACGAGCCCCGTCCTATTTGTACTCTCTCTTCCCCCCTCCCAAAACGCTCACGGACATGCAAGACGTACAGGCGAGCCCCCGACCCGCCTCTGGTGCCTTGTTTGATGTACCGACCGCCGTGCCGGCTGTGGGGAAGCCACCAAACGGTCGAACGTCGACCTTCCGTTCGTTTATTGCTTCTGAAGCGGTTACAGGTGACAGGAAGGGTAGTGTTTTAACTACCGGAGAATACAGCTGGGAAAAAAATTATTTCTTGACTGCTGCCTTTGTTTTTATGTACGTATACAATCAAATGCACGTTTTACATTATGTATGAGAAGCAGCTCACACTTACATACGAACTGGGAAAGCGGTCGGTTTAGAGAATCTCTGAATGGCATAAAAGACCGAACATCTCCTCATAATTCTGCTCGAAAAAATTACCCATCTGGTTCTGGTTTGGTAGCCTCCTTGTGCTCTGATCCCAAAGGTTCAGTTAAGTGACACGTTGGCCCACCACCTGTCCACTGCGTATCTGTGAATGTCATTCTGTGCC
Source organism: Gnathonemus echidnorhynchus (assembly GCA_026776725.1). NCBI lineage: Eukaryota > Metazoa > Chordata > Actinopteri > Osteoglossiformes > Mormyridae > Gnathonemus > Gnathonemus echidnorhynchus. The sequence goes on along the minus strand of JAODJU010000045.1, from coordinate 3,997,900 downwards.
TGTCCTCTCTGGCAGCATCTGCCCAGCCCAGGCACCAGGTGGCGCTGTGGCTAACAGCCGGTATCGCAGCAGGCGTAGGTGGCCCCACGGAGGAGTAGAAGGGCACCAGAAAGTGCTGGCAGAGCAGCAGGATGCACCGTGGGTCAGGCAGGTAGCAAAGGTGCACCGACAGCACGTGGATGTGTACTGCAGGCACGTCCGACACATGTATGATCGGCGCCTCCTGGTGGCAGAGAGTGGGAAATGTGCCGTTAGTGGGTGGGTGACTGTTACTGGGGGCAGCAAGGCTTGAAAACAAGAACTTGGCGGCTGGCTGTTCTCCCTTGAGGGACACCCCAGTTAGAATCATTGATAGGATACAAGTACATGGGCAGAACTATCACATGGAAAGATACAAGGGTCAAACAAATAGGTCATGAAAGTGTAGTCCCACCCATTAGATTGAATCAGCCCATGACTGGCAGAGTGTGATGATTCCCACTGCCAATGGGATTTTACCTCATCACATGACCGCTATTGACCACCCCTTGATAATAAGAACATAGGAACATAAGAAATTTACAAACAAGAGGAGGCCATTCGGCCAATCAAGCTCGTTTGGGGAGAACTTAACTATTAGCTCAGAGTTGTTAAAATCTTATCTAGCTCTGATTTAAAGGAACCCAGGGTTTTAGCCTCTGCTACACTAACAGGAAGACCATTCCATACACTAACTACACGCTGTGTAAAGAAGTGCTTCCTCAGATTCCTCAAAGGCCAACCCTACACTAGACGGCTTAAGTACAGCCCTGAACGAGCCTCCCCATCCCTTCCTCCAGCCTCCCCTTATGCCACCCGAGCGCCCCCTCCTCGAACCAGCCCAGCGACAGCTCCATACGCTGTCCCAGAAAGTGCAGCACCTCCTCCAGGTGCAGGGGACACTTGCTGGACACCAAGGCGGTGGGGGGGGGGGACAGCAGGCCACAGGGTCGAGGCCCAGCGTCAGTATGTAAACATATAGGCAGGAATAATGAGAATGAAGATCTCAGACGTGAGAAGCCAGTATGTCAGTGTTTAGGAAGTGGGATTTTTTTACTGCAGGCTAAATCCTCATTCCCTCCACCCGCCCCTGACCTCACCCCCCCGGTCCCATCCTAATCCCAGTCCCATCCTCCCCCCCTGCTCCTGCTCCTCTGGATCTCTGCCGCTCAGCCATCCCATATTACAGGAGCTGCTGCCCCCACCTCCCTCAGCCCTCCCCCAGCTTGATGCTGATTCATCACCTGCTCCCCCCACCCCCTCAGCCTCACACTGACACCGCCTCCCTCTCTCTCTCTCTCCCTCTCTGTCCCCTGACAGTTATTAGTGCTTAGTGTTAAACTTGCGCGTTGCTCAAATAAACATTAACCTCTGCCCCCCTACCCCCAAAGCTCATCAAAAACACTCTAAACGGTGATGTCTGATTATCACAGTATTACCCAGAATGCTCTCTGCCTCCCTAATCTAGGTGGCACAGTGACAGTGAAGGCACAGACGTAGATATACTCTGAATGTTTGCGTTTAAGTGGCCCGGGCAGGAAGCAGATGCAACTTCAGTGGCACTCAACCTGATACCCTAATGGGTCGCCCTGCTATTAACATGACTATTACGCGAAGCACATGGCAGTTAGTGCAATGCAGTAAGTATGAATACAAGGTCATGGTGCGATGGTGGTGGCACCGGAAACACAGACCCATTCCGCTGATATCACACCTTGCTGATATGACCAAATGACCCTCTCCTTTTAAAGGGGGCAATTAATGAAATGGTATGTTGTAGTTTAATTTCTTTCATCAAAATGATAAAATGGTAGTGAAGTTATAATTCCAGAGTACAGACCCAGGGGGCGCTCTCTTCATTGTAATTCAGGGAAGACTAACAACATTTAATTAAAAATCAGCAACGAAAGGCATGGAAGGCATGGTGAAGGAATACTGACTAGGATGTCTGCTTGATGTCTGACCTTATCATCTGCTGGTCCAGAAAACTGGGGTCAATGGACATTTCATATGTCAGAGCATGAACATCTTTCATTCTCTCGTTCAGGAGTAGCACGAGCTTCCCAGAAAGGTAGATTCCCGCCTGTAAATCTGTATCCCAAATCAGTCTGTTAGTGCTCAGGTAAGGATGGACAACATTTACCTCTATCTGTGGTATCAGAGTGATGGTGTGACTCTGTGATTGGTTGTCACCTCTGTCTGTGGCATCAGGGTGATGGTGTGACTCTGTGATTGGCTTTCATCTCTGTCTATGGCATCAGAGTGATGATGTGACCTGACCTCTTCTGGGACTCAGAGCCGCTAACTTACATGCAATTAATCTTCAGAGCCTCACTGAATGCTACTTTGAGAACTGTTATAAGCATTGATGATGTTAGAAAGACCAATGCAGTGAGATTATAATGATAACCCCCCCTCTAATCATCTGGGTGTCGTGAGCCATCTCTCCAATGTTTAATATTATTTAGAACAGGACTCTTCAAATCTGGCCCTCGATTTCAAATCCAGGCTGTGTTTTCAATTCTCCCAGGTTGTTTGTTTAATAATTACTGACTCTGATTGGCCACAGAGGCTTCATACCTGGCTGGAAAACAAAGGCTGGAAAATCAGCAGTGCCCAGACCTTGAGGACTGTGATTTAAACAGCCTTGATTTAGAAAAACACAACTGCAGAAATGCAGAAAGGCCTCCCACTCTCCCGTACAGGGGATGTCCTGTATCTGTCAGAAGATACAAGAGCTCACAGGAAGTCAGGATGTTTTAGTAGTTTGAAAGAACCAGGTTCATTAGTGTGCCTACTGATTGTAATTTAGCTCATCAGCAACCCCTGGTGCTGACACTGTGAGATGATTACATTTGAATATATTTATCCAAAGTGAAATTTCAAGTGAGGTAAGCTTGGAGTCACAGACGAGAGGGCATCCAGCATCCCTGGAGTAGTTGGGGTTAAGGGTCTGGCTCAAGGGCCCAGCAGTGATATAATTACTCTGCCAGTGACAAGATTTGAACCCATGACCTTGCAGGCATGGGCACGGCTCTCTGCCCCGCTGTGCTCCATGGCGCCCCCTATGGGGTGAAATGTGCCACAGTGGCTCCCTGTTTCTTCCTCACCAGGGCACCATATGTCACCACTGCTGTCCCCAGAAAAGGAGCTCACACTTGGTCAGCTTCGGTCCCTGATTGCAGAGCTGCCTCGTGGGTGAAGGAAGAGCTATAACCAAACCTGCTATCGAGGTTGGACTGCCCTCCACAGGCTGACACACGGAACATGACCCCCCCCCCCAAAAAAAAAAAAAAAAAGCTGACAAACTGAACTGCAGTTTCCTCCTATTAAACGATTCCGCATTGTTATGCGGGGGGGGGGGAGGCATGCCAGCTGGTCAGTAATACTCCTCGCAGGAGAACCACTACTCCCATTCACAATGTATCACTGACACCATTATGCCAGTGATATTACAGTCCAACTCCTTAGATAACAATCACAGAAGGGGAGGGTGTTAAACCTTCCACCCTCACCACTCGAACCCGGGTTACTGTAACACACAGAAGCCAAAATCACCCCGATCTAACTGAGCTGCAATAAAAAGATTACAGTACGTCCATAGTAGCACGACACCCAGTTGCCACAATGCCTTAAATCCATCATTTAAGCCTCCTACTTCATATTAGCAGGAAGTTTAATAGCTGCAGATACATAAGGCACAAAATATCTGGGCAGAGAAGTGGAAAAACATCAATCACCATCTAGTGATCTAGCTGATTTGAGTATAAAGAGTCACAGTCACAGAGTACTCAACTGGTATTTTTAACTGGGTGTTTACTTTCTGGACCTGAACTATCCACCTCTGCAAATAATATAAAACAACAGAGAAATTACTTTGAGAAGAGGTTCTAAACCCTGATAATAGGGTTTAGCTCTTCTCACATTTTCATTTATTTATTTATTAAAAAGGCAGTAGGCATCAGTAACACCGAAATCAGTACAGAAACAGGTCAGCATTTGGGGGAGTTAAACTGAGTTATAATGAATTCACCCCCAGCTGTCAATACAGCAGAATCTTTGAACCAAAAGAGAGAGGCGTGTTTACTGCCACATACTGTTAATTCTGCTGTATTTGTTTTATAAACAAAAATCAATGTGAGATACATAAAGACTGTAGGAGAAGCATTCCAGGTGGCTACATCTGGAAGCTGGTTGAAAGAATATCAAGAGTCTGCAATGCTGTCATTGAAGCCAAAGGGGCTGTTTGAGTTCAGAGATGCTGAACACTTCTCTTGGTCATTGCATATTTTATATTTATTACGTTATTGTCTCCAGAATTCTTACTATAAAGGTGAATGGCATCCCTGAAATAAAAACAAATGCATTAATAGCAGGTGTGTACAGGCTTTTGCCTGCTATTATATATTAATCTACTTGTCATTGCTGCATTTAATATAGACAAACATAACGGCCTCCACACTTTATCCAGTCAATCACAAATTAATCACGTGAGCTTCCTTCATGTCCGTTGCGTTTTGTGGGACCGTTTCTTGCTATGATTACGTCACATTCTGATTCCAAATGAAAACAGTAACCTCGAGGTAGAGGTGCTACTGACCAAGGTGTACTTTGGGTCTACTAACCTAAATATGAATCTTGCATTGTCTGATCATGCACATCCTTTGTATTTCACCAGTAATACTTAATTTAGTAATACGTAATCTGACAGGCCCCTGAATTAATATTGCTATGGAATTAATAACACAGCCACTGAGCATATTCTCCTGTGCTTAACCTCCGCTTGTTCCTTACCCCGCGGAGTTGCGGTCGCAGCCACAGGCCGACCCTCCTCTCCTCCATCTCCCCGCTCGTGCGGTTACCGGAGCTCCCTGCATACAGCCGGTATCATGTGGCCGCCCATCAGCCACCTGTCAGGCTCTTCTGTGCGGGATCGCCGTTAAAGTGCAAACGGCCGTACTCGAATACACTTCATGCCTGCACTGCTGGCACTCCAAATGCTGATCTAATTTAATCCCATCGCTATTAAAACGGCTAAAGTTTGTTTTTCACCCATGAACGACACACCTTTATTAATTCCTTTGGGTTTCTTTTTGTCTATATTGTCTCGTCATTGCAGTGAGAGTCGAACTGCCAGCAGCTGCTACCAGGAAAGTGATTATTAGCACGTAGTCAGGAATGCTCTCACTGGGTGTAGGCACTGCGTTTTCATTCATTTTAAAAATGTTTTTACTTTTGATCGAGGATGAATGATTCGACTACAGTCTGACGTCCTACGGTAGTACTATCGGCGGCCACTAGGGGTCAGCCTGTTCACTCGAAAGCGTTGGAATTGCGGCTGGGGTTAAACCTCATTCATTTCGGACTAGCTTGCTAGATTTGTTAAGCTTCACGGTTCCTATGCTCAAACAAGGGCTCTCTGGGTATTTTGGTATTTTTTGACTGCAGTAACAGATTTTGGTCCCCACAAAGTCAAAATAACATTTTTTTTTATCACATTGTGGGGACAGACGGACACACAGACACATACACACACATACACAATGCCATGTACACTGTAGCAGAACAGAAGGATTGTTGGAATTGTACATTTGCTATGATTAAGCTCTTTGCCCTCATGTGCAACATAATATAATCTACAGAAATTATATGATCTCTGCATAATGGAGCATATTAAGTATCCAGATAGCAGACAGTACTTAATTTTAATCAGCTAATTTTGGGTAGGGGGTGGGGTGGCTGGAACACCCCCCCACCCCACAGGGCCCCCTCAGCGCCAGCAGGCAAATTGCGGCTCTGATTCGGTGATTTACACAGAGTGCCTATTTTAAAGTGGTGATTACGCCCCGTTTTGGCACGACGCCACCGCCCGTCCCACCAGACTCTGACCCTCTGAGGGACCCCCCCCACTCTGTAATCACGCCACGAGTGCTCTCACAGGGACCGCAGGGTGGAAGCGAAGGTCCCGGTCACACGGTTCATGGTCACCGGGGACGAGAAGGCGGGCCGGCCTGGAGGACAGGCTGCCAGTATGATTCAGTGAGGGGGAAGTAAACATCAGGGAGATCCATCCATCCATCACTTTAAGCCTGTCTCACAATAAACATGTGGGGGTCAGGCCCCCCCCTCCATTCACTGCACTCCTTTATGTGGGCCACTTGCACTCCAGACCACCATGTGTGCTGCCGACTCCCACCATCGCGGCAGCCTCATACATTCTCCTGCTTCTCCTCCATCTTCCCGCGTGAGAGGGGAGGAAGAGACGCCAAACAGCTTCGACGATTTAGGCTTAAAAAGTCTCCAGAGTTAAGGACAGCTGTAATTACTAGCCTTGGACAGCAGGGGGCACATTGTCGGTAAGCTCTCCATGGTCATAAACGCAAACTGAGCTGGAATGTCGCTTTGTCAGCAGTGTTTGTCCCTTTGTCCTTCTGTGGCACGGCTGATGCTTAGCTCACTGCAGCTCTGACCTTTGAAGGAGGTGTGATATCACCCCCCCCCCCGCCCCCCATGTTTATCATGTTATTTCTCCTATTTCCTCGTTTCACTGACATTCTCATTGTTCATTGTTGCAGGGAAACATAGAGCTGAGCTCCGTGCCTCCCCCCCCACCCCCAGCCTGTAATGATGTCCCCTATAAGCTCCTTGGGGTATCTAATTTCAGAACCGGGTTCTGGTTTCGGTTCCTCTTTGTCCTGCCTCGTTCACACGCATCCCAAAGGCACGCACGGCGCACACGAGACGGCAGCCCATGCGCACTCTGGCCCCGCTCACGCCTGTCGTGTGAGCGGCGTCGAAAAAGCGTGCAAACAGCAGCTCTGTCTGATGGACTCGATGACGCCCCACTAATTATTAATTATTGTCACTTAATGTGTTTAAGCGGCAGTTTGCTACCAGGTAAACGTTCCAGGCTGAAATCTGTCGGTAAAATAAAATGAAGTATGACTGAGCTTCACTCCCAGCAAAGGGAAAGCTTCTCCGGCACTGTGAGTATTCAGGCTGCAGACTCCATATCGCCATTTAACCCAACAAATCCCAAGACTGTAACCGCAAACAGATCACAGAGAGCTAATGTGAAGTAGCTGGATGTGTCTTTCAGTCAAGGAAACAAACCAGTCAAAGCACAAGAAGAGCTGAACTATTTAGCCGAGCACAGGAGCCTTTCAGTTTTAAAGTAGTTTGTAAAACCCGAAGTAGCTCAGAGTGTCTCCCTGACATGGATTATCTGGTCACCCTAGCTTAGCATTAGCCTCATTCCTCAGGTCTCATGGGTAGCGTGGTGTTAGGGAGGCATCAGTGACACATGCGTGACTATAGGAAGCTGACCAATCAGCACGCAGCAAGAACTCAGAGCTTAAGTGAAATCTGGGTCCTTTTAATTGAAATGGCAGTTTACAATTCCTGTTCTACCTCAAAATGTCCTCCCTGACATAGATTATCTGGTCACCGTATGCTAAGCAAATGAAGCTAATGCTAAGCTAATGCTAAGTCAGCTCAAGATACTGCATGAATGAAAACTGGAAGCAAAGGAACCAGTCATTAGTGGCATTTAATGATGCTTCATTGCTGAGAAGCACATCCTCCACACGTGGTCACAAGTCCAATAAAGCTGTGGGAAGATGCCTCACACTCTAAAGGATGAAATGAAAGATCAAAAAAATATTTGGACTCAAACAGAGCTTTAAACCTTTAAATTCCATTTATAACTCCACCCCCCTCTCACCCCCCGTCAGATGTCCTCATTCTACTAACCACGTATAACAATCTCTCCAGTGTGTGTGTGTGGGGGTGGGGGTCCAGGGATAGCCTCCCTCCCATCCAGTTTGGTCCATTTTCCAGCTGGTTCTGTCCCCTCCCCCTTCTGATGCTAGATAGGTTCCGATTCCTCTCATACTTGGCTGCCGTCCAGGGCACACACAGCGCTCTCCTCACTGGGGGGGGGGGGGCGGGTAGATCCCAAGAGCTTCTTGTCTTTTTGCTGTCCTTATGTAAGACTCAGCTCCAGTATGGCCTGTGTGGCTCATTCTGGGAGGAGGAAGACACAAGTCTAACGGACTTCACAGCCCCCCCACCCCAACGTCCCACGTGGGGGTGTCTCATGGGGTGTCCATCTGCAGCCACCGCATAGTCTTTGTTTGTCTGTACTTCTGCACGGTGAGCAGGAGAAGGTGTCTATCATCACAGAGGAAAAGGCAGATCCTGATCCTCTCATGCTGTGTAAAAGACAGATTACCGCAGTACCGTGCCACTCCCAGTGATACACCTCAGGGGGCGGAGCAGCCTCAGAGCCTCAAGAAAGGCCAGGCTGGTGATTAAGACATGCATCTTTCAGAAGGGGCTATGAAAGCGAGATCTTTGCCATACAGGGGCTCTGTAGCATTGACTGGTCATTGAAAGAGGATAATGCCAATCCTGGAATTACTGGACTAGGATGCAGGATCGCCCCAGCAGGTGAAAACTAGCCAGTACCGCTCGGGCGTGGACGCTGATCATGTGACCCTCTGTCACATGCTGGCTATTAAGAGACGGACAGCCTTGTGCATCTGGGTGACGGAGCAGCCAGGACCCGATACGTAGACGGTATGAACCGTGACGGTTCTGGTGGTTTCCTATCCAGATGCAGAACCTCCTGGCTGCTGATGTGAGCTTTCTGCCCTCAGATCTGGAAGAGCAGGACACAATGGGGCCCACAGCCCCTGGTGACGTCACAAGGGCAAGCTGGCTGGGAGAGGGCCTGGGTACTGAGCTGGGTGGGGGGGGGGGGCTGCAGGGAGCCTTGGAGCACCTCCCTGCCCCCCGGCTCCTTGTCTCCCCGACAGGCAGGTGCAGGGTGTAAAGTGGCCCCCCCGGAGCAGGTGTGACTCCCGGCAGAGCCAATCAGCTCTAATGAAGCCCTGGTGATTCCCGATCCAGCCGGGGGGGGGGAAGCCTGCAGGTCCGACACCCCCATCCCGAGCTCAGATTAGCGTCAGGCCTCGCACTTCCTCCCTGTTTTTTTTCCTGCTCCACCATGAGAGCCCTTGAGGTGAGAGGGCTGGGGGGGGGGGGGGGCCCCCCAACCTTAAATCCCTCGCATTAAAAGCGACAATTCAAGCCACGCAATCGGTCTTCCGCAGGAGGCCCTGAGACAGCGTCCTCTCTGTGACCTTCTCTCTCTAAGGAAGCTCATTTTCTAATGGACCGTCTCCTTCAGACCTGGCTGGAGCAGCAGAAAGAGCAGGTGCCCCTGAAAGGCGTCACCTGGCCAGAAATCATATAAAAAAAGCAAATCGCCGTATCAGACTAGCTACACAATAGCTATTACTGTTCAGTTCAAATATAAGCATATACCATGAGCGTTTACCTAAACGATCTTCATCAAAAAAACAAAGAACGCAGAATATAATACATACATCATCCTGGTCAATCAATCAAATTTGTTTAAAATATTACTCTGCATCAGTGCTTCTCCTCAGCGATATGGTATTTTGCAGAGTATTTTTTCATGCTACATCGTCTGAAGGGCCGTTGCTCTTGACACAGGTTGAGTTGATGTTGTGTTTTAGCAGTAATTTACGGTGGCTGGCGTTGAAACAGAGGGAGCTGTTGAGTTTCACGTCTTTTGCTGACACTCTGAGTAACTCTGAGTAACCCCATTCTCAGACTTTGGGACGTTACTCGCAAAAGTATTCAATTATAAACCAAAGAGTTGAGTACTGTGTGACTGTGACTCTTCAAACTCAACTGGTTGGTTGAAACAAAACCTTGGTCTGGATTTGTACTTTCTGGACCTGCACTTTCTACCTCTATCTGTACTGGATTACTTTTGTGAGTAACTTCCTCAGCACTGTTACTTCTCACAAACTCCATGAATACGATGCACAAACAGAGCTGGATATGAATACAGGCCAGGCAAGCAGACTCGGGGCGGTCGGGGCCATAGATAATCCTCCACAATGGATGGACAGACATGGGAGGGGGGTCCAGGGGAATGAAAGTCTCTGATGTCGGGCTGTGAGACGAGCAGGACTCCGTCCTACCAGAGCACACCAGTAATCGCTATGAGGACAATTAGTGAACGGACATGTTCAAAACAAAGCAGCATGACAGTCTGGGTGTGTGGGGCGGGGGGGTGTAGGTCTGCCAGGGCAGGCGAGCAGAGCTGAAATAACTCATTCACATAGTAGCCACCACCCCCCCCCCCCCCATCACAGGGGCAACCTAAAGACTGAAACGTGAGCTTGTCAGCCGGACAGCTGGCTAATCAAACATGGCCTCTTAAGGCACAGAGCGGGGAGGGGGGCAGAAGAGTGAGCCTGCAGGCAATTTATGTGCTGCCTCTTTGAAGGAGAGGCGCGACTAAGTGCGCTCACGGTCATGCAGGACGAGAGGAGAGTGTAGCATCAGGCATTAGCATGCGGCTACGCCAAGCTAACACCCTGTAGCCGGTAGCTGCTGATCTTTCCCTGCGCTGGAGCCCCAATAAAATCTGCCATGTTTGGGTGAGGGGATTGTAAGGCTGTAAGATAAACATTATCTATAAAACACATAGAGGATCATTAACGAACATCGACAAAGAGAACAAAGACCATCTGCTATTAATGGATCTGAAAATCGACGATGCGCAGGGGTCTGCGTGGCCAGCGGCTTGTTGCCGTGACGATTCAGCCGCTTCGTGCTCAGTAGAGGACAGCTGAATAATTCAGGCCTTCACCCTATTCCTCCGCTGGGCCTTGCTTTTCTGATCTATAATTGATGATGGCAAGCGGATGCCTGACCAAACTTCTGCAGGCCCCTCAGCAGAGCCTCCCTCTATGGACAGTTCCAGGTGACCGATCCTCTGAGGCTCCCCTACAGGGGGATGGAGCCACCTGGTCAATGTCTCTGGTCACCTGAGAGGATCCGACGGCCTTTAAGCAAAGGTCCCAAAAGATGCTGTTGTTAACGCTGTAGGGATTAAGCTAGCAGTTATGACAGCTGGTCACAGCTAGCCAGCTGGCTAAAGTGCGCAGGGACACAGGGGACACACAGTTAGAGGGAGGAAGAAGCACAGAGAGACAGACAGACAGAGACACACAGAGACAGACAGACAGACAGACAGAGACAGACAGACAGACAGAGACAGACAGACAGAGACACACAGAGACAGACAGACACACAGACAGAGACACACAGAGACAGACAGACAGACAGAGACAGACAGACACACAGACAGAGACATACAGAGACAGACAGACAGACAGAGACACACAGAGACAGACAGAGACATACAGAGACACACAGACAGACAGAGACACACAGACAGAGACACACAGAGACAGACAGACAGACAGACAGACAGAGACATACAGAGAAACACATGGCAGCCCCTCCTCATCAGTGCAGATGGCTGCCAGAACTTTAAAAGCCCCAGAAAAAGCGAGTCTTACAGGGGAGAATGATGTGAGAGTTTGGCTCAAAGCCCAGAAGGATTATGGGAAAGGGGTGGTCCTGAATGGGGCTGGCTGTGTACTGCACATTCAGTCACACTGCCTCCCCCATTGCAGGCTGACTGTCAGAGCAGTCACTGTGACCGTACGATAGCAGTGCCCCCAGTGTGGCGTGGGTGTGTTTACATCACGAGGACAGTGCAGCAGAGAGTCACGCAGAGTCACTGAGTGTCAAACAGAGGCCAAACTAACGTCCTGGTGGGCTGGGGTCTCCTTCAAATAACCACAGCTCAGGTTTTGATAGAGACCTCCACGGTGCTCCCAGCATGCCCTGCAGCTAGGGCGGGGCAAGCTAACCCTGGATGGAATGGGGTGGAGATCTGAAGACCCTACAGATACCAGCCTCATGGACACGAATATGGGAGGCAGAGAGACCAATGAGAAGCAGGGGCAGCATGGGTGTGGCCAATGAAGGGGCGTGTCCTTACTGAGGGCCGAGAGTAATGAATGATTTCAGTGCAATCAGGGAGACTGATTAACAGAGAGGAGAACCACAGACTTCCATGAACATATGAACCACACAAACACACACACACACACAGAACCACATGACCATTATAATTCCACAGGAAGCTGACGGAACATTGATGGTGCCAGCATTATTTTGCTCTGTCGTGCTAATTAACACTTCCCATTGCGCAGGTGAGGGATACGGATGCTGCAATTAGACACACGAGGAAGAAACCTGAGAGTCTGTCACAATAGGAGCACTTTTCATGCCTGAGGGGGTCCAGGTGTGGTCTCCTGATGCTGGCTGGGCACACGGAGCCTGTAGCATACAAGACCTCCTCTGACTTTCCCATTCACAACGGATGACAGCGGCAGTATCTGCAGGAAAAGCGAGGAGGCTACATGGCAAATCGTGGTAAATCACGGTAAATCGTGGTGAATCGTGGTAAACCAAGGCAAATTGCAGTAATGAAGGCAGTGAAGGACACTGATAGCCCTTCCACACCCCAAGCGGGTAAGAAATATGTCTGCCTGTAAGCTGTGTGTTTCACTGAGTCCCACCATGAGCTAGCAGCCTCACATGGGGGGCTACCGTGCTGACGGCGTGCACATGGTAAACACGTTAATCACGCCAGTCCCCTGTGCAGGTGTCCACTCTGCTGGGGATTCCCAGCAGTGACATGTGACCAATCTGTACATACATGTACGGTGTAAGTGTGGTGACTTTAAATGTTAGCCCACCCTTATACATGTACATGTGTGTGATATGATCGAATTACAGTATTGATGGTAACTCCGCGAGCATGAATCACAGCAAAGCAGACGTGGAAACCACACTTAGGTGATTAATGGATTCCTGATCACTTTTTATGCTTTAAAAAAACGAACACGTAAAGCCATCGGGGTCTCCAGTGGGGGGTGCTCTGTATTTCACAGGTTCCTCTTCCTGGCGGCTTGTAAACATCGACGAGGGCAATTTCATGCTACTGGTCTGGCTCTTTAGGCTGACAGTTACATTAGCTCCTCCCACCACCTGTCAGGTGCCACTTGGCTTTCACGGGTATCATGTGACTAGTCACGTGACCAGCAACCAATCAGCCAACCATCTGGCTTCTTCAGATGTGTGACAAACAAACAGGGAGGACATCTTGACAGAAACCCACTAATTTTAATGTTATCCATGATCATATTCCTAGCAGTGCTGTAATAGTTTTGAATTTTAAGTTTAGGTTTTAGTAATTTTTGTATTATTTGAAATATGGTTTAGTTTCAGTTCATTTTCAGCGTGGTTTTATTAGTTTTTATTTCAAGGATACATTACTATTATTATTTTTTATGTATATTAAATTCAGCTCCAGGGATAGACTGAAAGTTGTACAGCTAAGTGTCTAATGAAGAGAGAATTCTTCATGAATACATTGTGCACAGTATGCACTAATGTCCTCAAATTAGACAAAGCATGTTTCAGGTTTTATTAATGGGCACAATATTTATAGTTTCTGTTAACTGTATTTTTTTATCCATTTAGAAAAGGTGATGTGGTGGTGCAGTGATCAGCACGGCGGTCTCACACCTCTGGGACCAGCTGAGTCTCTGCCACAGCTCCGGGGGGGGGGGGGGTTTGCACGTTCTTCCCTGTCATTGATGGGTTTTCTCCAGCTTCCCCACACAATCTAAATACATAATAAAGTGAACTGGAGTTGCCAAATAGCCCATAGGTGTGAATTCCCTTCTTATTCCCTTCTCTGTGCCAGTAGCTTCTAGGACAGACTTCAGACCCCCGTCACCCAACATAAGACAAGCAGCTTTGTAATTCTGTAGCCCGTCCCTTGTTTGTATCTTATTTATTACAGTTTATTAAAATACGTCCCGATAGTTTTAGCATTATCATTAACCCACATGCTTCAGTATTATCCCTGATTGTTACGTGCTTCTCTATCTGTTTTTTATAAATATCTTCTTCCTCGTTGACGGTTTTGTAACACGTGCTGTGATTGGCTGGTGTGTGCTCCTAGTCTGTGTAATCGCTGGCTGCAGATGTCCCTAAACAGATACAGGGTCAGTGTGTCCTCGCCGCCACCTTTTTTTTTTGGGGGGGGGGGGGGGGGGGGGGGGGGGCAGATGGCGGGCTGGTGTGATAGCGTTATCATCATGCCCACACGCCAATGCAGCAGATCTTACAGGATAATTTCTTGCCCCCCCCCACCCCCCAATCCTTCACGAAGGCTGATCAGAATGACTGTCCTCCTCACAGAAGACACACAGTCACCACCCCTGACCCGCCCCGCAAAAACCACCTTTGGGAATCAGTAGCCATTAATATACTTTCACCCTCCTCTTGCTGCCTTTCTCTGTGTGACCCCCACCTCACACACATTATACTGTCTATAAATGGAATGGAAGCCTTTTTATTTTACGGAACATATCTGGCTGCCCAAGGTCAACCCAAGGTTACATTTCGATGTCTGAAATGTAGACAACCATCTCAGTGCCCCCCCCCTGCACGTGATCCCTGCTTAGCCTCTCTCTCACCCCCACGTTTAGTGACAGGTCCAGCAGTCGGTCCCCCCCCCCCCACACACGGAACACTCCCCTGCACCCCGAATACACAGTTTAAAGGTATGCATAGACAGGCAAGGTTATGACTGCAGAGAACCCTGCACCTAAGAATCGTTTGTTTGCTTAATGTCTTAAAGGGACAGGCGCTTAATAAATGACATTCCCAGAAGAAGCCATACATGACTGAGACCATGAGAAGAGCACCTACTGAAGCATGACTGACCGAAGGGGGACATTTGCATCGTATTATTATAATTCACTTTTACATTTTCTACTTTGAAAGACAGGAAGTCGAGATTTTTTCAGAGAGAGTCGCAAGAATGAGTCAGTGAAAGAAGGAAGGAGACAGATTTGGCTCCCAGAGAGAGAGAGGTGACAGACAGACGGGTGTGTGTCTCAAACATTTTCTTCCAGACATACCTCCAGGTACCTGCAGGCACTATCCATCTGTCTGTCTGTCTGCTCCCCGCATGGAAGCCACTCCCCACCCCCCACCCAGCCTGCCTGGGAAGCAGCTATGGTCACACGTCAGTGATAACACCACCTCCCTCACAGGTCCTCCTCAGACACTCACAGGAGACGATCACTGTCACATACTTACATATAACATACCAGCCAGCTCATGGCTCCACCAGCTACTTCTAGCCTTTTCTTCACTAATTCCAGGTACCTGCTACTCCAGAAGATGCTGAGCAGAGGGACGTGTCCACCAGAGTCCCCGTCTGAGGTCCTCGCCGTGAATTTCGGGGTATCCATCCCAAACACCGGCCTTTCATCACAGGAATGCAGGCACAGAGGCACGCAGCTGTTTTAACACCCAGAACTGGGAGCTGTGTCTCCCGTTTCAGATAAAACGTCTCAGATTTATTTCTTCATTTGCTCATTAATATGTCATGAAGGTGCCCCCTTGGGGGTCACCCCCTCTGGTGACCCCTGTGTCTTTTATGGGTAGTAAGATGAAATGCACCTGCATCTCCCATCTCCCTCACATGAACTCAAGCACAGGAAAGGAGGCTTTAAAGGTGTATTTATTACATAGCTGCCCTTTGTACAGCCTGAGGGGATGCAAAAATGTAATATAATATGACTCAATATAAAACAGCACCTGTATGGAACCTGTCCTTATCAGCTGAACACCATTAAAGTTTCCACCGTGTTTTTTTGAAGTCATTTCAGGGCTTCTCAGAGAGAAACAGGGAGAAAAAGCCCCTTTTAAAATCTAAAACGGGGGTAACCCCATCAGCACCATGGGAGTGCATATGAGGAGCCATGGTTTGCGAACTCAGAGAGACGTGATTTGTTTGCAATTAAAAAAGCAGACAAACATCGATGAATATTTATAATTACAGATTAAAATATAGTTTTAATAGTCATACTGGGCTTCCTTGCACTACAAATGGCCAGCATACTTATTTGAACTATTCATCACTACGTGAAAACAAAATAATGTAAAATCGAGAGTCAAGAAAATAACTTCAGTTTATCTGAACACATAGAAAACCAAAGAAAAGGCACACGTATAAAAAAGAATACTGATTTTTAAAAATCTTTACAAAATGGAAATCCACCAAAATTGTCTAAAGCAGATCTTTAAAAGTCTTAAGTACAGGTAGAACTGTGTGATATTGGTCCGGAATACAGAAGCAGGTTTGTTGTGGGGGGGGGGGGGGGTGGGAATATAATTCAATAGATCTGGGTTGGGGCCCAAAATCTCTGGACGCACCCCTGTGAAGCTCTAGACCGTCAATGCATTGCTTACTTCCAGGTGTGACATTTTTTTTCCTTTAAGACTTAATTAATAACTATTATTATTATTAATTATTATTATTATTATTTTATCCTTTGCATTTGGAGGACATTTTCCCTTATTTATTTTCCGCTATCATTGTCTCAAACCAGTGCCTAAAAACACCCAAATATTCCATATCATTTTTTCCCCAACAAAGTAATTCATTAGTTGTTTGCACTATAAATTATATGTCATGTTATTCTTTTTTGGGCCAAAACGAGAAATAAAACTGGACATGTATAAAAGCCTCGGTGTTTAAACATCAGACCCATGTAAAACGGTAAACTGAGATCGTTCTCTTTGGAGATATAATGCTAATGTAGCAAACGGGAGTCTGTAGCTCTTCTGAGTGTCTGCAGCAGCACAGCAAGGTAGGCTGGTGTCACAGGTATGACTCCACCCTGTCCCAGGGCTGTGTGTCGGCAAAGAAGCCCTCGCATAGACCGTGGTCCAGGGCAGGGGGCGTGGCCTCCTCCTTAAGCTCCTCCCATGGGTGTGGCAGCTCCAGAAAGAGAGTCAGCTCCTCCAGTTGGGTCTGGGGGTCGTCGGCGGCGCCGCCCGGCACACCGCTTGTCTCCACGTACTCGCAGGCGTGTTCAGACCCGGTGGGGCACCAGCGCCCCCCAGAGCCATGATGTTGACCCTGCAGAGAGGTGTCCAGTTCGCAGCCCAGGGAGTTCAGGGCCAGGTTGAGGTCCAGGTCCTCGAAGGTACTCCCCATTCCGCCCATGACGTCATCGAAGGAGGGGGCCCAGTTGAAATCCCCCTTGAGGGCCCCCATCTCTTTTGCCTCTGACGCTGGCTGGGGGGGTCCAGAGCTCCGTCCACATTTCCCAGCCTTGCCAGGTGATGGGTGTTTGCGTTTACTGCCAAGTACTGGAACCCCCACAGCCAGCTGGCGGCCAACAGGGGCAGCCTCCCTGCCCTGCCGCTGCGCCCCCATGTGGCTGGAGGCCGACCTGCGGCGCTTAAAGACACCATTGACGAACATGTCAGTGTGCTGCGGGTCCATCTGCCAGAATCCACCCTTCCCCGGCTCTCCCTTCTGCCGGGGAACCTTCACGAAGCACTTGTTCAGGGAGAGGTTATGGCGGATGGAGTTCTGTGGGGGTGGGGGTGGGGGGGGGGCACACCATTAGCATCGGCTGAACTAACAAAGCTTCAGTTTGGGTAACAGCCAGAAAGAGCCCTGAAGAGGCTGTCCTGTGCTCGAAGGAAAACGCCCCTCAAACATCCGCCTCATGTCCTGTACTGCGTCTGTCAAACAGCAGCATAAAGGGAGCAGGCTGTGTTCATGGTTAGCTTTCGATGGGAGGAAAACCAGCCTGGGACTTCCTGTTATGCAAAACTTTCAGAACACGGGGAACTGCTTTGCTTTTGGCACAACTCCAGCATGTTCCTTCAGGAAACTACCCTTAAAATACTGCTTTTGACAGATTACCTGACAAGTGGCTCAGCAAACATGGATTATCCATCTATCCAGCCACCCACTCAACTACTAACCACTTACAACAGTCAGGGTTGCGGGGAACAGCAATTATGGAATTACATTGGTCTAAATGTCACAGTCTTCTTTCTCCTTATGTCATCTTATATTCTGTTTTATCGAAAATGGTGTTTGTGTTATATCGACCTGCTGGTGACGATCGATACCACAGACTGACAGCCTACTGCAAGCACTGAAGATTCATTAATCTGAGCGCATAAAAACAGTCAGATCAGTGCACAGCGAGTACCCGTCCAAGCGAAAACAAGCCGATTCTCCTCCCTCCCGAAAGCTAATCACGAACACGTCCAGTCCCCGTTCACGCCCCTCCTCTTCAATCACTTGTAAGACGACAGCGTAATTAAGACGGCGCGACAAAAGATGAAGACGTGTGTTGGGTCAAGGGCGATCTCGCGTTCCTGGCTGACGGTCAGGCGATGTAACGAAACACGTCCGAAGGAGGCATTTGCACAGAGAAAACCGCAGACTCGACACGCCACTTACACGTGCTGTTCAAGCCTGACAGGTGCTTGTGGGATCTCTGTTTCACAGCCCACGGTGATTGAAATGTGTCTCATAGTCATGCTCGTCTCCTTCGCATCATCGGTATAATATCACTTTTAAAAGAGCGCAGGAGCCGCAAATCAGAGGCGCTGTTCCTTTAAGCCCGCAGACACCTGCCGGGGCCGAAACCCGACGTCCACCTGTCGCACGCTCGCATGCCCCGGCCAGGATCACCTCATGCATCTTTAACCAGCATTCCTTGGGCTTAGTGCCTGCAGACAGGCAATTTGCGGGAGCGGTCGTCTCTGAAGAAGCTTGTAGGTAATCAAGGCCTATCGATCGAGCGGGACAGCTCGCGGTAATAAACAGCACGGTTTGTGACCTCGTTTCTCCAGACTGAACGATAATTCCCGGGTGGAGCCGCCTATACCTGGTGGAAGTTGAACTTCAGGGCAGGCTCATACATGTTTAATTAGGACCCCCCCATGACATCCCTCTCCCACGAAGGCCTCACCTGCCAGCTGGGCTCAGCGTATCTGTAGTAGCAGAAGTTGTCCGTGATCCAGCTGTAGATGGCTGACAGCGTGATCTTGCTCTTCTTGCTGGCCTGCATGGCCATGCAGATGAGCGTGGCGTATGAGTAGGGGGGCTTCACTCGGGGGTCCGTCCTGTAGTCCACCTCCGCCGGCGCCTGAGGGCACTGCCAGCCGTCCGCGGAGGCGCTGGCGCTGATGGGACTGCCGAGAGCGCGGGGTGTGCCCGTGGCCGCCGTGTCACCCGCTGCTGGACTGGCAGGGGCATCCGTTCTGCGACAGGGGGGCGCCTGGTGCGGGGGCAGCCTCTCCAGCGTGGCGCTCAGGATGGAAAAATCCTGCAGCCACTGGAGACTAGTCAGGCTGTCGTCCAGCGGGAGAGAGCCGGCCGAATCCGAGCCGCCCTCGGGCTGGAGAGCTGTCCAGCGCTCCTGAAACTGGGAGGTGAGCTGCGCACTGGTGAGAACGGGCATGACAGAGCAGCTCCGAGAAGATTCCCAGAAATGTGGGCACGAGATCCTCCTGTTGATCCACAGACACCTGCCATGAGAATCAGGCGAAAGGTTTCATACCAACCTCAAACGAAGACAGGACGCTCATTAAAAACACCCCCCATCTCAGAGCTACACTTTCCGCAGAGTAAATAGGCCTACTTTCCCTAAAAGAATCCAATCCGATTTGGTGATGAACTGTCCACAGTTTTGAAGTATTATTTGAAACAGATTTATCTTCCTCCAGGAAATACCTGCCTTGTAACATCGATAGTGTCTAAGCGTTTTCCAACCTGTTGCATTTTATATAATTTACCTTACCTGACTCAAGAGTTGCGGTGATGAGGTGCGGGCTGGTTCCTTACCGGCCGTTTAAAATGTCGTCTCTAAACAGTTGGTCCCCAAAAACAGTAAGAAAAATACGTTTATATGACAAATGGGGCGCTTCTTAGAGATCAGTGATGCGTTTCCCTGCTTGCGCCTCCAGGGCTCAGATGTGAAGGATCCGTCCGATTGCCTCCCTTTATGGGCCCTTTAAACGGATCGCGGGCCGCTGATTGGCTGCCGATCGGCTCCGGGTTTCACCTTCCGCGTCTCCGGTTACGAGCGGCTGGGATCTGCTCTGCCGGACCGCACTGCCCCGGGAAAACCAGCGCACATCACGCCAACGTATACAGTGCTGATAAAATGGACTTCCACACGTCTGTAACATAAAGCTGTGTAACAATTCTCATCTGGTCTGTATACGGCCATAATAAAGTAACAATCAAACGTTTTTTTTCTGCAGCTATTTCCTCGATTTTTTAACGCATACAGAATTTATATTAATAAAGAGTAATACTGGAAGATAGACTTATTTATTACACGGCTCTCTGGAATGCTTGATTCTGATTGGTCAGTTGAGACATTTGCAGGTTCGTTATTTTCAAATA
>JAODJU010000045.1:3961647-3968544 GCA_026776725.1 Gnathonemus echidnorhynchus | reverse complement strand
CCCCAGCCACACCCCCACCCCATCGCCCCGCGGGGGTCTCACATGGCCGTGCCGTTGGAGAACTCCTCGTGCGCCTGGCAGTAAATGGTGATGGCCACACGGGCATCAGCGTCGAAGGTGAACTCCACGCAGTACTGCACCCGGGGCTGAGCTCCATCCTCAGGGTCGCCCTCTGCATCCTCTTTGTACCTGTGGGGCCAGACCCAGGCCACTGTCAGTCAATCCCTAAGCTGGTGCTCTTAACTGGCATGCCACCTACAGGTTACTGCAAACAGCTGCCAAGCTGGAGGGATTTTCGATGCTGCAACACTGAACAAAAAGTCAAACAGGAAGCAGAAATACTTCCTTCCCCCGCTCACTCTCTCCCTCCCTCCTTCCCTCCCTCTCTCAGTTCCTGTTCCTGTGGTCAAGGGCATGGGCCCAGCAGCATGACTGTGAGCCACGGAGACGCGACCCCCACCTGACCAGGCGCAGGGAGTCCTTCCGGATGTTCACCAGACTCCTCAGGGTCTTCACAGGTTCGTGGGGGGCAGGGGTCACGTATGGGAACTGAGCACACAGNNNNGGGCGTCACAGAGAGCAATACACAGTGTCCCCCCTGCAAATGCACAGAGTTCATCTGACGCACTGCAGCTGAACAGAGCACAGCTAACCGACTCACTAGCTGATTAAGAAACACAACCTCTAACACGAGACGGGCTGCTGTCCAATCACGCGACTGCTTGGCCACCGCATCACGTGGGAGGAGCATGTGATTCGTGGAGAACATCTAACCCGGAGAAGGTGGGAGGAGCCAGCCACTAAGCAGACCCAGAGGTCCAATCATCATGCTCTTTTTACTCATAGGATTCACACATCACCGGTGACTACCCTAATGATCACTTGTCCAGCTTAGGGAGCAACATTACCTCAGTCATTAAATACACAAATACACGGTGACTTAAGGCAGGTAAGAGCAGCCGAATGACAGCTCACTGCATGGCAGTGAGTCCAGTGACCGCATGCAAGCGTGGGTGCTTTAAATATACCTGCACTGGCCTGTTTCCCAGGAAGTTAAGGTCCATGTTCTCCCCGAAGAGATATCCTTCTGGGTGGGGCGTGTCAAACTTCTCGCCCCCCATAAAGAAATGACTGGCAAAATAGTTTCCTTGAAAAGAAACGAGAGATGAGCTCATCAATCCCGGTGAGCAGTCGTGTTCCACAAGCACCATCGACCGACCCAGCACTGGCACACTAAACTATCGTGGCCGTAATAGTGTCCGATTCCCCCCAAGGGTAATTCTTGAACCTGAAGCTCTTATACAGTTAAACCATTCACAGACACAATTGCTGTCCAATGTTGCATGAATCTGCAAAATGTTGCTTTATTGGAACAATTTAGTGGCCGTGTGAACTGTGGTCTCTTTGAGGAAATTCAGGAGGATGTAATTTGCAAGTTCACGCTGTGCGTGACAATGTGAAAGGCATTAAAAGGCAGACCTTTTAAAAATACCAGACCTTTAACTAAAAACCACCAGAGTGAGCCTGTCTGTATTGTTTTGTCTAGCCATTCCATGACACATTGGTACAGTGAAAATACATCACATCAGCCCTTGACACATAAGAGTGGATGAAGAATGAGTTAACACCCATTTGATGAGTAAAGCGTAGGATGTATTCTAAGACTAACAAGTCCATTGCATTCGCTGAGACAGTATTAATCTCAGGTACTAACCTGCACTGTGTAAAGGAATATGTATGCCAAAAGATCGCACATTTAAATCATCAGTTAATAAACATGAATAAAGTCTGTAGCGAAATGTTTTCGTAATGAGTGGTTTGATATACAACAGCATCCTGAGAAATCGGAATAAAAAAACCATCAGCTAAATAAGAGTAGAAACGGAGGTAATCGGCCTGATACTGAATGGTCTGTGAATGGTGTTTAAGTTCAGGTTTTTATTGTCACGTGTGTGGAGCACAGTGAAATTGTTACGGCACAGTTGCAAGGGAGGGGACAGGTGCAGGGGGACAATAGGACAAACTGCAGCGCAATGCAGGACAAACGGCAGTAAAATGAAAGGCAAGACAGTGCAATATAAGAACATGAGGGCAAAAAACAGCAATAAATAGGTGATGCAACGGGAGTGAGGATGTGCAAATAATCACGGAGGTTCACCCCAGGTTACCGCATATTTTAAGAGGGCGACTTATCAGGACAGACTCGTTCATCTATTAACCCTCCAGTGCAACAGTAATTGTCGGTGCCGCTAAGCTACTTTTATTTTACGCATATTTAACAAGATTTAAGCATAATGGCAATAATGCATCACTTACCAGACTTAGGTGGGTATCTGTAGGCTGAATTAGCCTGGATATCTACATCTTCCACCCCAGCGATTCTGCGGCTGAGTATCGAGCCCATTTTTAAACACCGGAGACTCAGAGACACCAACACGGCATTTAAATTCCCATTTATAAGGACTGATGATCAGGATAACGGACTGACCGTGCGGTGACGCTCAGGGGGACAGGGGGGGTAAGCCAATCTGTCACCTGCTGTCTTCTGTTTATTAACAATGACTGCTAGTTTGTTTTTATTCCCCTTATTTCACATATCCTTGCTTCCTGAAGGATTTACCGAGCTTAGCCGTTAAGCTCAACTGGACGAAGCACAGCACCGAACACCGCGTCCCTCCTGCCAGCTGAGTCCGTCCAGCGCCTGGGGCTGCCGAACAAAACAGCAGGGCGATCACGGAACACGTGACCCAGAGGCCGTCATACCGCGCCTGCGCACTGACTGTACAGAGGGTTCCTCTCAATGAAAACTGGATGGACTATCGCCCGTCAATCTGAACGATGCCGATCTATGCGAAGGATATTCATATCGAGGGGCCGACCTGTGCTTGCGCAACTTCGAGACCGTAGCTGTGATTGCGTCTCTGGACGTGCCGAGGAGACAATTGGGAAATGTAGTGCTTGTACTCATGTACGGGTTTTGTTTTTGTAGCGGTTTATTGTCATTGCTTCACAAATCATGGACAGCAAAGTAACTGTGTAATAATTTGCGGAGCTGGATTACGCACAAAAAGGCTGACGGGTAGTATGTTAGGTACATACTGTGACGAAACTGACACCTCACGTCACTATATATACACTGTATCCAGTTACAACCAGTATCCAGCTTATCCGCATTGAAAACACAGTACGGACTGCAGGCAAACTGTGTCATAAAGCACATATATAAAATTAATATAATATAATAAGATGAAAAATACTGCCATATTAATTAAAAGTTACTTAATTTTTTTCCTCATCTGACCTTGCTGCATTTCGTCTCGTAAGCCCAATGTTGGACTTTTACTGTTTCTACTGTTTGAACCTTAATTTCCCCTCGGGGATTAAAAGTTTATCCACCTATTTAGGTTTCTCACTGCCTAATGGCAATACAGTTATCATATACATCATATACTGTTGAAAATACATCACTCGCAAGAAAGGAAGCCTAATGAAAACAAGCTGTATAGAACTATGGTGTCCAGAGGTATATTATTCTATGCACAAAGCATAGTTAAATAATGTACGACACTGTAGCTTATAACATTCAGGACCTCGTTTCTGTTGTTTTGTTTTTAGCTCGTAGGGTAACAAATATGCAAAAGAAAAACAAGGAGAAAACATTACATTTCATTTAAAATGTTACAGTGCGTCACATGCATTTTCAATAATAGATAATTTATACGGCCTTCTAATTAATTTGATATTCTTCAATTATTAGATCCCGCAGTGCAGCCTTCTCGTTTAACATGCCGCAACGTGCTACCGATTTCTAAGTCCCCGCCTATGTTCGGTTTTTATTGGTCCTTGAAGGTTTGGTTACCTTATTTGGTAAGACAGTAACACAGAGTGTTTGGGTATTGGCCAACCACAGCCGTCATTCACAAATTTTGCTTTGTAGCGTTTTCCAAACAAAACATGTCATGTCGGGATTTGCAGTCCCGAGGAGCGCACAAGCAACTGCTTTAAATAAATTGAAATATAAGAATACAATAACGGTGTGCAGCCAAATGGATATGTACACATACATATATTTGTTTGATGATGAATGTTTAATGTTTTGAAAGACATATGACCCTAAATCAGAACTGAAAATACTTTATGTGGGTAACTTTTACTATTTTATTGCTATGTAAACGGCACATAATTTCTTCTAATTGTAAGCTATTTATAAACAAACACTTAAGAACTTAACTTATTTTTTTAAAAAACAAACAATTCTCGTATCATGATTTTGCGTTTCATACCATAAACAATAATTGCTTAAAAAAAGAGCGAAAACGCGCGTTCCTGAAATTGACAAACACCATTTGAAAGCTTTTTGCCTACATCTCCCACCGTCCCCACGTCCCTCCCTCTCAACGCTTGTTATCTGTCAATCAAGGGACGCACAGTGGCACTGGTGCTCTTACAGTAAATATTTGTGTTTGCACACCGGCTGCTCATAATGGTGGACGACCGAGAGAGCAAATGAGAAAGAGGGGGGAGAGAGAGAGAGAAGATAAAGGTATTCAAAGGACGGCAATCCGGGGGCTGTGCGCTGTAATTCGCAATCGTAATAAAATGGATGAACTGAAGCACCAAGTGATGATCAACCAGTTCGTATTGACAGCTGGATGTGCGGCGGATCAGGCGAAGCAGCTCTTACAAGCGGCACACTGGCAGTTCGAGGTGGGCGCCTTTATGCGGGGTTTATGCGCTTACAGTGTGCATCTGGGTCATTAAAACAACTTGTTATACAGGTTTTCTAAAGTCCTGAATGTGTATTCTGAATGCTTTCTTAAATGAGCTGCTTTTTATAAATCTAATATATAATGAGGTGATGAACCAAGTACACCGTCACGCTGGTTTGTATGCTTTTTTCTGTAGATAACGTGGACCTTTCCTCATTGCATCTCATACCAGTAATGCTGTTATACATGAAACGTATCGCGTTAATCTGCATTTTTACATTCAGTGCGCTTTCACGGTGGTGCACGCTGCCTCGCAAGAGATTGTGTGAAATGTATCGGCATTTAAAGAATAAAACCCATATAACTGTGCGGAAGGTGACATATAATGCCACTTATTCGTGCCTTTCGACAGAGACTCGCATGTTTGGAAGCCGGCCGGGGGATGTTACAGATATGCATACCCGATGTTAACAGCGTGAAATAAAATAACGGCATTATTCACCAAGTCAATTGTCATTTTCTGCTCTTTTCTAGACTGCGCTCAGTGCCTTTTTTCAAGAAAGTAATATCCCGTACAATCATCATCATCAAATGGTAAGTATCTCAAATAAAAGTTATGTAGGCTATGCTGTTATCGTGGTCCCCATTATTATTATTATTATTATTATTATTATTTTATTATTTTATTATTATTCACTACTACTACCTTTACTAATATTACTACTGTCCGCCATGTTGTGCAGTGCCGGAGCTGACAAAAATAAACATAGCGTGCTGGCGGTATCTTCGTCTTGCACAGTAACATCTTACAAAGAGTACGTGTGCAAGCTCACCACGCCTTTAGCGGCACACGCTCTACTTCTTTTGTGTTTCCCTTTGTGGTTTGTATGTCTTACGAGCGAGAATGAGGGTAGTTCCAGGAAAAGTGTGTACATCATTTTGAAAGTGCAGTTTGTACACCCTACACCACTCAACCCCCATTTAAAAAAGCCGGAGCGCCGGACCCCGTCCTCATGCTAATTTGAATGTATTTAAGAAAAAAAAAAATACCACTACTAAATTGTCACTGTCCATTTTCAGAATCAGAATGACTTTATTTCGCCACTGGCATGCATAATCAGTACTGCGGACACCGGGGCGCAGTTTGATAACGATTAGTGTTTGGCATAAATTCACGTGTGAGGCGCCCGTATGCAGATAAGGATTGACGATAATGACAGATCAGCCCTTTAGATTACGGGGTCAAAGTATAGCATTGCAGGAAGAAATTAATCAGACACCAGTAATGCCTGGTAAGGGTAGGTTAACTACGCGTTTGTCATCGCGAGTACATTATAACATGAATTGCCCGTGGGGTTTGTGGAAGCGAGCTTGGTGTGATCCAGTTCATGACCCATTTTTGAAACATGATCGCACCGTGAATATGTCGGTGACATAATTTTATTCGCTCCTCTGTGTTTATAGCCAAAAGTCCCAAAAACCCGTCCCACCAAGTGACACGATTTTAAGGGGGACCTGGCTGTGCGCTCACAGTTTCATATGGTCACGTCCCTGACGTGTGACTTAACGGTAGAGATTTTCTGCCATCAGAAAACTTATTTTCTTTCTTTTCCTCTTCATCCTCATTGCCCTCGGTCAAAGACTCCCCACCCACAGCCCGATATAGCTACAAACTAACACTTGTGCTGTGAATCAGCCGCCCTGCGATTTCCTGTCTCTTTCTGTTGGCCAACAGCGGGGTTTGCCATGCTGTGTGAGTGTTTGCGCGCGTGTGTGTGCGTGTATGTGCGTGTGCGCGCCGGCTGGAGGCGGATCTCTGTTGTGTTTGCAGTTTCATTAGGATACAGCTACGGGGGTATAAATCGGATGTTTTGACAGATTTGATTTTGGGCCACTTTTAGAAACAGTATTTGGCTTTTACTGTTCACTGATACAAAGAGTTAGACTGTAGGCTCAGTTTGTTGGTGATGTAAGTGTTTCTGCAAGCCCCCAGTATACACCGATACCATCTCTGTCCATTTTACACCCAGTATCTTACTGGGGATCGGCTTCGGTGGCTAGAACAGTATGAAGTTTCACTTACTGTGTCATGTGTCACCCCTTACAAAAAGTACTATGGTATTATCATCAAAGTAATAGCATAGTAGTACCACTATGGTAAAATCATTATAATTGGGCTACCTATATA
>JAODJU010000045.1:3949147-3956647 GCA_026776725.1 Gnathonemus echidnorhynchus | reverse complement strand
GAGGACAGACTGCGGTGACCTTTACCCCCACTCAAGGTTTGGGGGCCTCTTGTTACCCACAAGTTACTTCAATAGGGGGGCATAGGGCCCCAAAATCAACAGCAAAACAGCCCCTGAGGACAAATGATTGAACAGTACTGGGTCCAGCACCTTACCATTTACAGGAGGGTGGTGATCAGTGACCTTTGACCTGTACACCTCTTCCTCCCACCCCCTTATGTCCTGTGTGTTAATCTGTCCCTGGCTCTCAGGCCAAGACACACAATTTCTGGTTGGATTCATCAGAACACAAAAGCACCCTGTCAGCTATTAATACCCACAGCTGTGTTCTGCTGTCGGTGCCCAGCCCAACACCAGCCTGCCTCCTAGTTAATGTTTGAGCAGCAATAACATTGGCAGGGTTGTTAAAGTATGACCAGAGCAGAACATTAACCAGCACCCCCTTCACTGAGTGCCCTACCCCTGGGGAGAGACTCAGTCCTCAATGGTAACCCTTGTGAGGCGTTCCGGAGCAAGAACAGGCCTCGGAATCACACGCAAACACAGAAACACAGATGCACAATCCATGTTTTCATATGTTTTTGGCGATTCTCCATTCATTTTTTATCACATTGTTCGAAAATCTGGTCCCCATAATGTTAACAATTACAAAAACGCTGTTTTCCCTCACGTCTAACTGACCAACACCCAGCTAACCGTGACTGGAAGGCCTGGAGGCCAAACCCAAACCCAGGGATACGTTCGTCCGACATGGAGACCCTCGGTTGAGTCCCAAACAGCAGAACGCGTTACATCATCTGTCCTCTTTTCGGGTGGAATGAATCACCGTAGAGTTTTGTCTACTGCAGAAGTCGTTTTGTCTGCGTGTGATTAGAGCAGCGTGTTTTTATGTGTGCCTGTGTGTGTGTAATTGGTGAGTCAGCCTGGCCTCACACTGATACAGCACAGACCTATATAAACATAAACAGAGGCTGTACCCACAATGCACCAGGCTCGCTCCGCAGTCCAGTCGGTACCTGTGCTCTGTAGGCTGACCGCGCCCTCCTTCCTCGCCCTGCCACCTGACAGGCTGACCCCCCCCTCCAGGCGTGGGTGTGTTCTTCTCTGTTTTTCCGGGACATGACTTGGACACCGTGTTTCTGAGCTTGCCAAAGGCAGCACCCCCCCCCCGCAGCAGCCAGGCACAGGCGTGGCATGCTGGCGGTGCATTGCCGGAACGTTCCCAAGCTGTTGCCCCCTGAAGAGGACACCGCTTGGCACATGAGCCGGAGGGTGGCTGGGAATTCAGTGGAGTGGTAATTGGCTGAAGCCTGTTTTGCGTCCGAATCGCCCCAGAGATGAGAATGTGGGCGATGGTTCGAAGGTGCAGGATTAAACTTCTAGAGAGGGCATGGTGAGGGAGCGGGGGGGCCGGCTGGCGACGCAGCGAGACGGTGGCTCTGATGCAGCTTCCTGTGGCAGTGGAGGGTGACTTCCTGTGCCGCTCCCGGGCATTGTCAGCCCTGCCACATCCCAGCATTCATTGCTGAGGCCACGGCATCCCCAGCTCCTGCAGGTCGGCATTATGTCACAGCCTTTTGGTTGTTTTGTGTTCTGCATTCCGACACCACCCCACAAGCAGGGGGTGTCAGTGAGCAGTGCTACAGTGGTAACAATGACCCTTTAATGGTCACCTACACACCGTGCCATCTGCGGTTCAGTGTCCAGTTGGTGCTTAATGCCAGTTCATGTGCTGTCCCCCAAGCAGGCTGCATCTGTGTGAGATTAGTGCTATTGGGAGAAACAAAAGTGTGACCTGTCAGTGGTTCAGATGGAGGGCAGGGTGGGTGAGGAATGGGACGAATGCAACCGGGGAATGTTGGGGTCAGGCAGAGGCGGCGCCGGACAGAGAAGGCGAAGCCAGGCCAGGTGGGGAGGGGAAGGCGGAACTAAGTGGGGCGGGAAAGGCGGAGCCAGACAGAGAAGGCGGGGTCAGACAGAGAAGGTGGGGCCAGGTGGGGAGGGGAAGGCGGAGCCAGACAGAGAAGGCAGGGTCAGACAGAGAAGGTGGGGCCAGGTGGGGAGGGGAAGGCGGAGCCAGACAGAGAAGGTGGAGCCAGGTGAGGAGGGGAGGGTTGGGCCAAATGGACTAGGTTCTGCCAGGGAAAATAAAACAGCTGTTAAGCCCAAAGAACATTGGGTCGTAGAGAGACCCCCCCCCCCCCAGACACGCTCACTCTGCACATAGGCCAAATGCTACAGTACATACTGTTTGATACACACAAAGACGACTGAGCAAACACACACTGCAGGCAGCACAGGCACTGTTTACAAACACCCGCATTGGCAAACATTCACCTCGTCCCAGTTTCAGTGTGAGGAAGCGCCAAGAGCCCCCCCCCCCCCCCCCTCGGAGAGAAATCACAGCTTTCCAGGGAAAATGGGGTGTGAGTTTTAATCCTGCAGAACAGGGAGGTGAGTCATATTAACAGTCCATCTCCCCCTGCTGTTGCATAGATGAGACTGTCGCACCATGGCCTCCCTGGGAGGGTGAACTCTATACTGACTGCCTTTCACCATCATTTACACCACCCTGGTGCAAGTGACCATCTGAGGCCCAGGGCCCGCAATACACAGCCGTGGTAACAACTAATACGACGAGCACTAATATGAGACATCCTACCTCTCCTGCAAATTGACAGCAGCTTCCTGACACCCACGGATGATGCACAATGTCTCAGAAAAATCATTCCACTATTCAGCAGCAGTAAAAGAAGAAGCTTTACTGCAGCAACCCTGCCCCACCCACCCGACAAATTTTATGTTATTACGGTATTTCCAGGTGAAATTTGATAGGGTAGGCTATTTTCAAAAAAGCATCCCTGCCCCGATCGTCCCTGATCCACCTCCCTCAAATTACAAACGATTTCCAGCATATTGCGCATCCTTCATGAGTGTCAGGCAACTGCTGTGAATTTGCGGCTAACATTACTAATGCTAACACGCATGTTCCTAAACACAGGGCATACAAGTGCGATGACAGCTAGCATGGCTAATGCTAACACACAGGTCTCTAAACACAGGGCATGCAGCTGTGGTGACAGCTAACACGGCTAATGCTAACATACAAATCTCTAAGCACAGGGCATGCAGCTGGGGTCATAGCTTGTGCTAAAAGACAGTTTATGAAGAGGTGTAACTACAGAGTGGCCATTTAAATGAGGTTGCTGTGATTGGGGCCACTAGGCTAAGCCTTGTAAACTTCAAGTAGCGGTTCATGTAGTAGGTTAGCGTGTGTGGGGGAGGTGGGGACCCAGCCATCTTACAGAGAGCACTCCGAGCCTCTTGGAACATCTGGGCAGTCGGCGTGACGCGGGCAGGGTTTCACACAGCGCTGTGCGCACCCCCGACGGGTGCGGTGATGAAGCTCTGTTAGCAGTAGCTCGTAGCTCACAGAAAGATGAGCTCCGCTCCTTTAGGAAGGCCAACGACCATCAGCCCCCACTTCACTGGCTGTCCCACCCAGTGTTACCGCCTGTGGTGCTACCCCCTCCTCCCTCCTGATCGCTGGGTCCTTGGCTCCTCCAGGACGCTAATAGAGCCCCTGCACCAGATCCCCCATTTCCTGTTATGTATCGAGAGCTCCCTGCAAAGTGGGACGTACCACTGAAGAAACTGGAACAAAGGGGCCAGTTAGGAATGACAGGATCACAGGAGACTTTTGTACCAAACACGTGCAAGACAGGGTCTGGCCCCCTCTCTGCCGAGCCACTCGCGTTCTGTGCTAACGGCGCTCACGCTAATTAGCATTTAGAGTGCAAACCTTCCATGATAATAGATATCGGGGTGAGAGATAATCCGGACTGTTCCTAAGGGACAAGTGTCACCCTGTCTCAAGGAGTATATAGCTTAACTGAGCTGCATCTGTACGGTGTAGCCTGTAGCTAGCGGTCCGACAGCGAGTGCCAGGGAAAGTACCAGGCTTGTTATGGCAACCCGACGTTGAAAGCAATGCGCCAGGAAGCTGATTTATCCCATTAGTCACCAGCTATATTAACTGGGTTGGGTAACATCTTGGCTCTCTTACCGATATGGGATTTACTGGTGTGGAAATGCTACCTTAGACCTAGGGAGCAGGCCGAGGTCGTTTAAGGACAGGCCGCTGTGAACCCGCCGACTCCCAGCAGGCCATGGGGGTGCTGGCGCACCATTGTGCTCTTTCAACCTGTTTACTTTCCGGGCAGGAGGGGGGGGGGCGTAGATTCGCGGTTGGCTATTTTCTGGGACAGGACCCGTAAAACACAGGAAAGCCACCTCTCTCCGTACACAAATATTTTTAAGGGGAATGGCTGGAAGGAATAGAGCAGCACCCCCACCCACCTCTCTAACCCACCTTGTCACACGGGGGGCAAACGTGGCGATCAGGGAGTGACAGAGCAGCCGTTGCTAAAACGGCAAACCGTTCAAATTTCCGTCACAGGATCCTTGCATATAGTGTGGTTGTGATTGTAACCTATTATGTAACAGAGTGCCACCAGGCCTGCCGTTCAGAATTCCTGGGTCCAGGAAAACTTCCCCAGTTGCCCCTCGTGACATCAGACCTGGCACCACCCAACCGCTTAACGACAAAGAGCAAAATGTGATTTAAAAAGGTAGAAGGCGTTGATGTCTGGTGTGGTCTTGGTGAATGTTCAATGTTCAGTTTCTCGAATTTGCTCTTTCGGGAGAATTCTTAGTTAAGTTGTTCGGCTGACCGCGGTGCTGCCTCATTCTGACATCTAGTGGTAGAATTTCGAATTACACTACACAGACTTTAATTGAATAGACCAGCTCCACTTTTTGATTTCATGGAAAAGTTACACTGAAAAAGCTAATCTGTTTTGAACAAGACAGAGACATACATCTACCATCATAAGACAAGTCACCAAAGTGGATTTCTGTGGTGTACGTATGCCGTGCAGACGCCGTGTCTCTGCTCCAGCAGCAGCAACGCCACGCTTTCAACGTCAGTTTTCAAAAACGATTTAACTAGTGCTGTGAAAGTTAACACGATTGATGTGATTAATCCTTAACATACTAACTTGTGTTTAACAAAAATAAATCGTATGGAATCGCCGGATCGATAAAAAAAAAAAAAACTCTGCACGTTATTGTCATAGATAAAGCGAACCTGATCACCCACCCATTCATACTGTTATTCATATGATAATGATGCGATAATCCCGCGATTGGTGAAGAAATTACATGAAAACTCCCATAAACAAGAGCACTTCTGGGTTCTGTTTACACTGATCGAGGGAGGAGCTGCAACCTTTTATTTTGTGATGTGAGAGTTTTCACTGAGGAAAAATGGTAAAAAAATACATCTCTTCAATTCATGGATACCTGCAAATTCGGATAAGCAGTAATCTCAAAATGTCACTTGTTTTCTAATTTTGAAACGAAACGAAAACCTAAAAAGAAAAAAAATTATATGCAAACTGCTGGTGACGTGGATGTTCTTTTAGCGTTTTTCAGTATAATTTATAGGACTTTTTTGCAAGTATACGACTACAAAGCAATAATTTTGCATATGTTTCTCATAATACACGTCGTAAAATAACTTAAAATAGTGTGGATTGTACTGCTTGAAAATTAGTTATTTTATGTAAAATATTACCTTATGCACTAGAAACACTTGTATCATTCACATAAATGATGCAACTTTTGTGTTCTCTGTTTGTTCAAAAACTGAAGGCGCGAAAAAGGATGCAAAATTAAAAAAAATAAAAACAGAGCAGGGGTTCATTGCCTAAAGGCAGTACATTGCCCAAAGGCATAGTTGCTCATTACGTAAGCAGCTTACATATTTGGGAGTATGCCACCGAATGGTTTCAACTATTAAAACCAAGATAAGCACGATTAATCACAGCCTATTATTGTTAATTGATTAACTGGATTAATTTTAATTGATTGACACTACTAGTTTTAACCAAAATTAAAGTGTAACATTTTCTAATAGTACTTTTAATTGATTTGCATATTGCAATAAAAAAGTTAAACCTGTAAATTTTGTGTCGCATTTCTTTCCAATACACCTAGTTACAATCAAGGGCACCACTAGCCATTTTGGGTCCCATTAAAGCACATCATATGGGGCCTCCATCACAGACCAACATAATTAAGGCTTGGAATCTTGGAACTGCCCCCCCCCCCCACACACACACACACACACACCATGCCCCCACATACCATATTAAAGACAATTTGCAGATACACCTTAAAATATTAAACATGAATTAAAATTATGGCTACTATTTATAATACTAATACAATGTTATAAAGTAATTTAAATAGATCATATATTCAAAACATATTTCAGTTTACAATGTAGGGTTCAGCTAAAAGTATCAGTATCTAATGAAAAGCTCAGATTATAATATGTGTAACAAACCCAGTTGCATTTTATCTCACTTCTATCATCTGCAAATCAGCAACTGTTAACACATACATATCCATGTTAAATTCTGCCAGTGGGGAGGGGCAGCATTGCCAGATGGCCAGTGCAGGCCCGATTCACACTCTACCAGTAAACCTGTGTGAGTCACTGCAGTGGCTTTGAGTGATGCAGTGAGGTCACCATGTGGCACAGTGAGTCGAATCTCTCCAGTTCATCTTAGAGCATGATTCCGTCAGAACCATTCAGTGATTCGTTCAGTTCTTACACTGAATGGGTCCAATATGAAAGGTTTATCAGTACATTATTGCCTATATTTGAAAAATCAATAAGAAAACGTCTAGAACAATGACATAATAATTTTAGGCTTTCTGTATTAATAATTAATAGATTACTAAAAAAATACCATTTCAGATTATACATGATCATTGTCACGTTAGGATGAGGAAGGCGGCAAGGACAAGCATAGGGAAGAACAAAAAAAGAGCTTTTCTGGGGGGAAGCCTAAACAGAAACAGGGCAAACTCAAAATGGGAAGATGGAGATCAGACAAGGTTAAAGCACAAGACAAACTCTGAAGCACAAGTAGGGAGCAACGTCAATGACTGGACTGGGGAGCACATGACTGGGGGGCACTTTATAATAGCACTGATGAGTGAGCAAAGGAGAGGCAGCTGGAGTGATCCACACAAGGGCTGAAATGAGATGTAACACAAAACAAGAGGCAGCTGGAGTGATCCACACAAGGGCTGAAATGAGATGTAACACAAAACAAGAGGGGCTGGAGCGAACGAGAGGGGCAGGCAGGTATGGCGAGACAATCATAGACATTTGAAGTGTTTGTGTCACCATTTTTATTTTGTTTATCACAAAATGATTTCATGAAAATGAACTGAGCTGCAGGAGGTTTCCAAACAACCCAACAATATTGTAGTTTAATATTAATCAGGAGGTGTGGTAGCAGTTAAGGGCGTGCAGTTTTATGACTAATGACACAATATGCCTAGCTAAACTCAAAATAAATAAATCGCAGGGCCCTGATGGCATCTTACCTATAGTCTTAAAGGAGATGAGGGATATTATTA
>JAODJU010000045.1:3937943-3949047 GCA_026776725.1 Gnathonemus echidnorhynchus | reverse complement strand
CTCCCCAAACGAGCTTGATGGGCCGAATGGCCTCCTCTCGTTTGTAAATTTCTTATGTTCTTATGTTCTTATGCTTTGTGCACTTAAACTCAGCAACAACATTTCTTACTGGGTTAAAATGTGATAAAAAGGGCAATCCAGCGTCCATCCATCCTCTACCTACTTACACTGGCAAGGATGGCGGGGCTGGGGGTTGCAGCCTCCTGTAGGCAGACTCGGGCATGTGGCAGTTTAACACTCCGGGGACAATAAAACAAGAGGGTTTACTGAAGGATGGGCATTCCCTGTCCCTAAGCAATGATGTATCATGCAAAAGCAGCTTTACTGAGGTGCATTTCCTGTACCAATGTAATGATGTAAAAGCGGGTTCACTGAAGGGCATTCCCTGCCCCTAAGTAATGATGTAAAAGCGGGTTCACTGAAGGGCATTCCCTGTCCCTAAGTAATGATGTAAAAGCGGGTTCACTGAAGGGCATTCCCTGTCCCTAAGTAATGATGTAAAAGCGGGTTCACTGAAGGGCATTCCCTGTCCCTATGTAATGAGGTGAACTGTGAGAACAGCTTTACTAGGGAGCATTTTCTGTACTGATGTAATGATGCAAAAGTGGGTTTGCTGAAGGAAGGGCATTCCCTGTCCCCAAGTAATAATGTGAAATGCAAAAGCAGTTTTACCGATTCGCATTTCCTGTACCAACGTAATGATGTAAAAGCAGGGTTAAAGAAGGGCATTCCCTATCCCAAAGTAATGATGTAAGATGT
Organism: Gnathonemus echidnorhynchus; assembly: GCA_026776725.1. Classification (NCBI taxonomy): domain Eukaryota; kingdom Metazoa; phylum Chordata; class Actinopteri; order Osteoglossiformes; family Mormyridae; genus Gnathonemus; species Gnathonemus echidnorhynchus. The sequence goes on along the minus strand of JAODJU010000045.1, from coordinate 3,948,288 downwards.
GAAAGCAGCTTTACTGGGAGCATTTCCTGTAGCAATGTAATAGTGTCAAAGCAAGGTTACAAGTGTGCATTCCCTATACCGATGTAGTGATGAAAAAGCCCATTTACTGACAATGCAGAGTCTAGAACATGATCACTAAGGGTGTATTGGAAATTAGTGATGGGACACTACAGGCCCTGTCCCCCCCACCTGGTATACTAAAGTATACCAAACCAAAGTATACCAAAACAGTATTATGTGATGTGCCCCGCTACAGTGCACATGGCACTGACATATACCAAACCATAGTATACCTAAACAGTATTATGTGATGTGCCCCGCTACAGTGCACATGGCACTGACATATACCAAACCATAGTATACCTAAACAGTATTATGTGATGTGCCCCGCTACAGTGCACATGGCACTGACATATACCAAATCATCCATCCATCCATCCATCCATCCATTTTCCAAGCCGCTTATCCTACTGGGTCGCGGGGGGTCCGGAGCTTATCCCGGAAGCAACGGGCACGAGGCAGGGAACAACCCTGGACAGGGGGCCAGCCTATCGCAGTATACCAAATCATAGTATACCTAAACAGTATTACATGGTGTGCCCCGCTACAGTGCACATGGCACTGACACATACCAAACCATAGTATACCAAAACAGTATTATGTGGTGTGCCCCGGTACAGTGCATATCGCACTGAAGTATACCAAACCATTGTATACCTAAACAGTATTATGTGGTGTGCCCCGCTACAGTGCATATCGCACTGAAGTATACCAAACCATAGTATACCAAAACAATATTATGTGGCGTGCCTCGGTACAGTGCATATCGCACTGAAGTATACCAAACCATAGTATACCTAAACAGTATTATGTGGTGTGCCCCGCTACAGTGCATATTGCACTGAAGTATACCAAACCATAGTATACCTAAACAGTATTATGTGATGTGCCCTGCTGTTTCTTACTCAGTAATTCAGTGCTTGTTGGAGTTTCCCTAGTCGTATATGTTGTCTCTTCAAAACCTTTAAGTATTTTATGTGTTTTAGCCACAGTAAGACAGTAGACACCTATGGCTTGTTTGGAATTCTTTTTCTTGGTACTGCTCGTGGAGTACTGGGTTACGTCGTGCTGACTTTTCCGGACAACTCCAAGCTCCACTGAAGGCTCATCACACTCTTACACAAGAAACAACCTTTTGTTGCGCCGTTATGTGGTTGGTTCTATGGCTCCTACAAACCTGCTGGAATCAGCGCGGAGCAGCCCCGAGCAGACGTCGGTGGAGAAAAGTTCGGAGAGGGGGGATCAGACAATGAGCCCAACTGTACAGACATAAGCCTCCCCTGCCAGCAATGATATTGAATAATATCAGATTGCCGCAAAATAAAATCAAGGACTTCCGCGACAACGCCCAGGTCTGCTGTGAGTACTGGGAAGTGGAGATCATAGAGCTTACTAAGACTTGGCTTCACTTGGATATTGGCAACTCTGGTGGAAGTGGAAGGCTTTTCCCTCACTTGGGCATTCAAACCAGCAGCACCAGGGAAGAACTGGGGTAGCTGCATCAACAACAAATGGTGCTGATAGGTTAGAGTAAGAGTGATGGTATGTAACCCTGACACTGAACTTCACTGCTTATCCCTAAGACCCTTATCTGCCCTGAGAGTTTGAAGATACTATGCTCTGTGCACCTCATGTATCTCCCAGTGCTGGACAAGCCGTGGACTGATCCACAATATATCCAGCATCTTCTTAAGCATGTTCCCTTAAAGAAAGCTGCAGGACCAGATGGGATTTCACCTTTCCTTTTAAAAACTTGTGCAGAAGAACTAACACCCACATGGTGTCCTATCTTTCAACAGTCCTTAGATACTTGCAAGGTTCCATCTCCCCGAAAAGTTCTGTAATCATTCCAATCCTCAAAAAAGCCCATCCAGCTGAAAACAGTGAATTTAGATCAGTGGCACTTACAGTACTTTAGTTGTCATGAAACACCTTGAGAAATGTTTGGTGTCCATGTTGAAAGCTGACATAAATAACAGCTCAACAATAATCAAAACATACATATTTGGATTATTTTTTGTAAAAATGCACTTCTAAATAAAAATAAAATAAATACAGTCACTTAAGTGAGCCTTAGCCTGTAGCTCAACAAGGTTTTTCGATAGGGGGTGGGGGTTCATCTCTCTGTTATCATACACAGCTGACTGACTACTCGCACCATAGGCGTAGATTTAGGGAGGGACAGGGGAACACGTATCAGTAACATCATTTTACATAATTCTTGTTTCACAGAAAAATGAAACACATATGATAAATATAACTCATCACATCATTTATTTATTTTTTTGTAATAGTTTTCACCAAGAGAACCCCTACACTCGGTTAAAATGGTTTTGTCGAAACTCTCACTCAGAGGTGCGTTTCCCAAAAGCAGACCTGCCAGCAAAGAGAGAACAGGCGAGTGGAAAAGTGCTGTGCAACTTTGTACGTAAAATCATTGAAGACCTTGTATCATAACCAACAGTAAACCAATAAAATATTATGTGAAATGGTGGAATTTAATCTTTCATGTTCATTAACAATTAATAAAGATTATCATATTTGGTTGTGCAAACCACAGCTAGTTTGGCTAGTTAATATCACAGCAACAGCAGTAAATAGCATTTGTGTCAGTCACAATTCTCATCCCATTGTTTGCTGTCAGGGCAAAATAATGAGTTAGAAGCCCGTTTCCAATGACTAAAAAGGTTTTAACCCAACTTATCGAATTTTGAACCCAGCAGACTATCATGGTCCTTGAGATGTGACAGTTGCATGTGCATGAATGTTGATATTAACATCGCACATCGTGCAAGGCTGTCAGTGCGGTAGAATGGCGCGGTGGGTCACGGTGTCGCCGCTGTGTGTGTGTGTGGCGTTTGCATGTTCACCCTGCGTGGGAACTTTTTTGCAGATCCTCTGCTGGTTTCCTTCCACTGTCTAAAATCATGCAACTTGAATAAACTAGTGTGCTTAAACTGACTGTATGTGTCACTCAGTGTGCACCCTGCAGTGGTTGGTTGATTCCTGCCTTGTGTTAATTATATTATATTATATTATCTATAAACAATTACTCGATTAATCATCAGATTCATCGGTAGATTACTTGATTTTTTATAATAGTGACAGCCCTAAGTAACAACTCAGTTACTACTGAACTACAAATCATGAACATATATAGTTTCTACTTGAGATAAACCATGCCTCACGATCCATTAATGATGAATTAACATGAGATCAGTATGTAACTATAAGACTTAGTTTGTGGCTAATTAATACATAAGTAATAGTATAATACTATATTATTTGTGCCCCGTCAAAGTGTTACCTTTTACTCTGCATACCAATGTGTGCTCACAGAATTATATTTTTAAATACTCCGATGATTCTGCCATGTCAACTCTACTCTACAGGCATGAAGATACCAACATATATCATTCAGAAGTAAGGGAATTTGTTTACTGGTGTGAGACAAATCACCTAGCTTCTCCTAAAAATTAAAAAAAAAAAACTGAGGATATCATATTTGACCATATAAAGTGGGCGATCATAGTCCAGTGATCATACAGAACCAGGCAGTCATACAAGTTCAGTCATCTTGGTGTCCATGGCGATGGCACTTTGACCTGGACTGTTCATGTTGACTGGGTATGTTCTCGTCTTCTTCAGAGAATTTATTTTGCATTTCTTCTATTTTTGAACAATGTGTATTGAAACAGGTACAGAGAATCCTCAGTGATCCATCCTATATTCTGTACTCCCAGTATGAGCTATTACCATCAGACAGAAGGTATAGAGTTCATCAGTGCAAACTGAACCATTTCAAGAACTCTTTCGTTCCTGTATCGTCAGTATTTGTAACAGTAGCTTAAAATAGCAAACGTAGCAACGGGCATTTTGGTTTATTTCTTTTACATTTTTTTCTGTCTGGTGTCTTTTGTATGAAGTGATGTGTCTGTGTTTTGGCGGATCCAGCTTTGTAGAGTTCAAGTCAAATTTCCCTAATCATAATAAAGTAGGCATCAAATAAAGTAGCCATCCATCCATCCATCCATCCATCTATCTATCTATCCATATACATACATACATACATACATACATCACAACGTAAAAGCGAGTTCACCGAGGCGCGCTCCCTGTACCGATGTAATAATGTAAACGCAGGTTCACCGAGGCGCGCTCCCTGTACCGATATAATAATGTAAAAGCGGGTTCACCGAGGCGCACTCCCAGTACCGATGTAATAATGTAAAACCGGGTTCCCCGAAACGCATTCAATGTAGACTGACGATGTTGAAGCGGGTTTACCGAAGCGCATTCACGGTACCGATGCGCTGATGTAAAAGCTGATTTACTGAGACGCTCCTCTTTTGTTTCCTACGTCAAACCCCCGGCAGCGGATCAACTGCACTACGAGTCTTGGCCTCAGTCCGCTATTTCATCGCGCGTTACTATATTACACATAGTGTCATACGTACCGTACAGGGAGAAAAGAATTCGTGGGACATAGAGACCTACAAGATCAGGTAACACTTTTGCCTAGATTTAAAAAAAAAAAAAAAATCTATTTGGGTTTGCTGTGTATGCCGCCTGTCTAGCTGGATGTTTTACTTAACGGGCTGCATATTAATTGTAGCAAACTGGCCGCGCTGACCGAGAAACGATGCTAATTCTTTGGTAATATTACATTTATCTGTTCAGTGGTAACATTTCATTTGTGCGATTTAACAGCCATGTAGGTCGCTGCGGCTTACATAAGCAGACGGTTGTTTACAGTGGAATACGGGAGCACCCCGCTTTTAATTTGAAAAACAGGCGCACATTTCGGTAAATGTTGGAGTATATACGACATTTTTTATGTGTTACGGGCGCAATCCAGCGTCTGTCCGGGGACGATCTGCTTGCACAGCAGGACACGCCAAGCCCGAGATTGAGCGTCCCTTTGCGGGCTGGATGAGAGAGCGGGCGTACTCTGGAGCGATCGCCTCCAATGATGTGGCTGCTTGCTGGTGTATTTATAAACATGCACCTTATTTTTGAAGTAACGAAGAAATATGGCACTCGGGAACGAGAAAAAGATGGATTTACCGGACAGCTGATCCCCTTCTCACAGTCATTTTGGGATGATGTATTATGCAGAAGGCGCTGGGATAAGCTGCCCAGTGCTCTGTAGATCGGCATGAAGGGAAGATCATCAGGAAAGTGGAACAAACCACATAGGCAGCCCGATATAGGAGAGAGCTGACCTTTCACATCCACCAGAACTTCACTCGGTGCAAAAACATTTTAACTGATCTGCCCACTAATCGAGATTTTAGTTTAGGTATATGTTACACAGGTATGTAACATTAATGTACGCAATGTCTTGTGTGCTGGATGTTTGGGATTTTAGTATATGCATATATTTTATAGATATATAATGTGAATATAAGAAATGTTGATATGTATGCTTGACGTTTATGCTTTTAATATAGGTATACATTTACAGGTAGGCCTATTTAATGTAAATATGGATAATATTTTTCTGATGAGTGGTTGGTATTGTGTTGTTGAGGAATTTATTTATTTTTTTTCTGTATAGTACTTTAAAACGTACTGATTATGCAAACTGGCATATATAAATTGCCCATAGTGTGTGTGTCTGTGTACCCTGTGACGGACAGGCATCCTACACAGGCTGCACCCCTGTTCGGTGTGCGATGGGCTCCAGATCCCCCACGACGCTGTTCCGGATATGCGCCTGGATGATGGATGGATTACGTCGTACGATATTCTTTAGACTATTTAAATCATTCTCTGTCTGAGTTTTAAGGACATTATTTTTACTCTACTGTTTACTGTTACTTTGCAGTTATTTTTATTTTGAAAGCTTGCGCCAGCCTCTTATCACACGCTGTGAACATATGTCCGTACTGAGCGCAGAGATCGCCAGCACTAAAGAGGCGGTTCGTAACGCTTCGGTCAGAACCGGGGAAGGGACGCGGCGCAGTTTCCGCTGGCTTTGAGATTTCCAGGTGCTGAGCTTAGACGCTAGTCAGGTGGCGCTCAGACATGAAGAACCTTCTAGGAGCCCATTATAGTTGCAGGCCTCTGTGTCAGCGGTTCTCCCGACTGGCATGTGCAGCTCTGACCTACTTCCTGGCAGCTCCTGTGACCTCCGCCATGCCGTCATTAACCCCATCCTCTCTGCTAAGCCACAGGCTGGGGGCAGGGTTATTTTTGGCCACCACCACGCAGGATTGGTTAGTCAGCTGGAAGGAAATGTGTTACATTCTCTTTCCCGTAATAACAGCCGTATGTTATCCTTCCTGCAAATGTACGGATGTTGTTTCTTTTATTTTTTGTACTGAAGCATCTTTGTTGCCTTTTCTTTAATTAAACATATTTTTGATTAATTGGTTTTAAGGGATATGAAGAGGCTGGCATTATCGTCAGCTGCTCAGGAGCATCAGCGAGTAGCAGCCTCCATCTCTTCTCCCTGTTTCTAGAAGTTACCTAAGATAATATGTACATGAGCCTTTGGCTGGTGGGTGTGGCCACTGACTCCTCCCACTTGTTGACATTACCAGGCAATGACCTCATCCCCATGGCTACAGGCAGGCTGGTAGCAAACATTTCAGGACATGGAGACGGCCCACAGGTCCAATTCCCAAATGGAAACCTCTATTCTACTCTTGCATGGGTGGGGGTGGGGTGTACTGATGCTCATTATCTCCTGAGTAGAAGCCAACTGTGGGCAAAGAGTGAAACTAGAAGCTTTTTGAATAGGTTTGTGTTTGAGAGTCTGCTTTCAGAAGCTGCCATTCTGGGTGCCATTTGTGCCTCCTTACTGTCATTGTTCAGCACCTGCTCTGAATCTGAAAGAAGTGTTTATGGCTTCTTTTATCCTTTAGTGGATCTGGTCTCTTAAGCCAGTCAAATAAGCACACACACACACACACACACACACACACACACACACACAGAGGTACAATCAGACATGCAGATAGACAGGCACACACAGGCATTTCATTGTTTGTCTAAATAGCAGCCACAGGAGTGTGGAGTGCGGATCCTGGAGACCAGCCATTGGTCGATAAATGCTCGGGGGGCGTTCTCACAGCAGTCTGGTTTCCATGATACAGAGGAACAAGGCCAACTGCAAGTTTCCCAGAGTTCTGCCCTACTGATCCAGGAAGGATGTCCAACGACCCCCCCCCTCCGTACCCCGGGGGTCCCAGCGCCCCCCTCATCGAGGAGAAGAACGGCCAGCCGGCCGTCACAGGTACCCGCTCGGTGCGGCCTGCTCTGCCCCACGCATCAGTGCCCCACGCACTGCCCTTTGAATACTGCCGTAGTGTATCTGCTTGGGGGGCTAGTTAGAGGTATGCAGGTATGTCTGAGCCTGGACCTCCAAGAGGAAGTCGTTTATCCTGATGGCAACAGCCCCCTTACCCCGACAGAGGTTGAGACTGGTTTAATTTAACAGCCCCCCCCCACCATCCCACAACTGCTGGAGGTAGCATTATGTGTGTTATCGGTGGCTGGTGGGCACTCTGAGCCTTTTAGTAGTTATATAAGGCAGTGTTTCCCAGCACAGTCCTGGGGGGTCCCCAGACAGCCCACATTTTGCTCCCTTCCAGCTCTGTGCCACAAACATGGACTGTCTGGGGGTCCACGAGGACCAGATTGGGAAACACTGATCTAGGGTACAAGGTTGGTGACAGAGGTGGAGCTTACCCATGATGCCGTTCAGGCTGGGAAGGGCTTGTTTTGATTGGTAGCCTACGATGACGGTGCTGTGATGCAGAGATCTGACTGTACGACAGAACATCCTGTCTCTGTCCTTCAGCCACCGCCCCAGTGATGACGGGACCTCCACAGGGACCACCACTCCCTCCAGAGTATGGACCCCCACCCTACGAGCCCAGTGCCCACATGGGCTTTGTGCCCCCGCATGTTCCAGGGGAGGGACCCCCCATGCCCATGCCACACCCCTACGGTAAGCATCACTTCCAGGCTTATCACATGACCGTGAAGCTGTTAGAGAATGAGGTCAGTTTCAGGGCTTAGAGCACATTATGTGGTTTACCGCCGTAATACGAGGAGCCAAGCGGCACGACATCCATAATCTGTCACAATCGTTCGTAAGGGAGCGATCCGTGGGCTTTGAAAATTATGGAGTATTCATGATCCACAAGGAGACAGTGCATCAGTGTGCTACAGTAAGAGGAACCGCACTGATGTCAAGGTCACAAAGCTGCTACGTGAGATACCACTGCATTGCACACTCAGCGTCACGTGTGTCCCCACTCACAGCGTAACCGCTCTGTGTCACTTTGTAGTGGGACAGCCCACCCCTGGTCGCTACCCTGCCCAGCCAGGCCGGCCCACCACAGTGCTGTCCCCCCTGGGAGCTACCACCATGGTAACGGTGCTGCAGGGCGAGATGTTCCAGTCGGCACCGGTGCAGACGGTGTGTCCACACTGCCAGCAGACCATCATCACATCCATCTCCTACGAGATTGGCCTCTTGAACACACTTTTCTGCCTCTTCTGCTGCTTTGTGGGGTAAGAGTGTGTGTGTGTGTCAGCATCCAGTCATGGAGAACTCCACCCATAAATAATCACCATTTAGCCCTTAGGCTCTCATCCATGACTGCACCTTGCTAACCTGCAGACACTCATCCCTCACTGCACTTTGCTAACCTGCAGACACTCATCCCTCACTGCACCTTGCTAACCTGCAGACACTCATCCCTCACTGCACCTTGCTAACCTGCAGACACTCATCCCTCACTGCACCTTACTAACCTGCAGACACTCATCCCTCACTGCACCTTTCTAACCTGCAGACACTCATCCCTCATTGCACCTTGATAACCTGTAGACACTCATCCCTCACTGCACCTTCTTATCCTGCACACACGGATCCCTCACTGCACTTTACTAACCCAGAGACACTCATCCCTCACTGTACTCTGCTGACCTGCAGACACTAATTCCTCACTGCACTCTGCCAGCCTGCAGACACTCATTCCTCACTGCACTCTGCTAATCTGGAGACACTCATGGGTCACTGCTAGTTAAACTAAAGATACTATTGAGGAGCATTTTACATTAACTGCATGTATAGACCGCAGACAAAAAGGATCACATTTCAAAGCAAACATACAGGAAATGATGACAGAGTGACTCCTTTACAAAAAGTATATTAAATTTAAATAAAGGTAAATGAAATGTACTGATACTCACCCATGGCCTCTTCTCTGGCAGGTGCGACTTTGGCTGCTGTCTGCTCCCTTGCCTGATCAACGACCTCAAAGATGTGACGCATACCTGTCCCTACTGCAAGGGCTACATCTACACATACAAGCGCATGTGCTAACGAGGGCACGTTAGCCTGTCACCCAGCAGCCGCCTCCCTCGCTCTGCCCGCTGCCGTAGGCTCTAATGGATGCACGTTTCCCCCATTGAACCATGTCCATACTCACACGCTCCTGTACTGGGATCACTGCGTCTGGTATTCTGAGAGAATGAAGGTGACCCCTTTAAGGCGGTGTGCAAAAGAGGCGGAGCTGAAGTCAGATCGCAAAGCTGGTTTTACGTCGATATTCTCAGATCGCACAGCTGGTCTTACGTCGATATTCTCAGATTGTACAGCTGGTATTTTTTTCGTCGATATTCTGTATGAAAGCTGTCATAGTGAAGTGAGGTGGAGACCATGAATATGATAGTAGGTAGGTACCCCCTGGAGAGCTTAGCATCACAGACCAAACCAAAGTCTGAGGCAGCGCCAGTGAAACTTTGATGGACATTTATTTAAAACATGACTTTAAGTTATTTTAACAGATGGGAGTCTAAGCAAGCAGGGCCTGGGTTCTGTCTGAAGGACCTGCTCTGCCCCATTCACCATGCCCTACAGGTGCCCTGCAGGTGCCACTAAGACCTGCTCATTTTGGGTCAGGATTCACTGACATTCAGCTGTCATTAACAGGGCAGAAATTCCGATTACCCAGAAAATCCCTTTTCCACAGTATGCAAAAGAATGTTACACTTCTACGAGCCCCCATACCTGCATCCTCTGCTGATGTCTGTGGTGATGTTCGTTATGTGACTTTTAATTCAAGAGCATATTTGGGAAGCTGGTAAATAAAACATTCAAACATTTAACTTGTTAGCCTGACTTTACTTCTGTGGCCTGTACTATGAAGCGGGATTACTGGCTTATTGGGGTAACTTGTCGGATTTAGTCTGGGCAAAATGTAAGTGAACGAATATGAAGTCCATTTAAACTGTGGTACCTTAAATCCGACAAGTTACCCCG
>JAODJU010000045.1:3886869-3898751 GCA_026776725.1 Gnathonemus echidnorhynchus | reverse complement strand
GCTGGGGGCGGAGCACTGGGGGCAGGGCACTGGGGGAGGAGCACTGGGGGCAGGGCACTGGGGGCGGAGCACTGGGGGCAGGGCACTGGGGGGCAGGGCACAGGGGGCGGACACTGGGGGCAGACTGTCATGTGAGGCGTCGCTTCAGGTTCCAGAGGCAGCCATGATGCTGTGGATTGAAGGGAACTTTACCTGAACCACTTTGGACAAAAACACTTGCAAAGCTTCGGAATAACAGCGCTCATTATTATTTGCTGAACTCATTAAAAAAGGAAGATATCATTGAGAAAACAGGGTCAGCTAATCCTGGAGCAACTGAGGGCTAAGGGCCCTGTTCAGGGGCTCAACAGTGACATCACTCTTCTGACTCTGGGATTGGAACCTAACCCACTGGGCCACACACAATAACAAGGACACAAACCAAGGATGCTGGCTACTCGCGAGCAGGTGCTAGCAGGCTATCCTGAGAGCATCCAAATGTTTAGTGGGAAAATTTGGGAGATTTGAATTAACAAAAACAACCAGTCAGTTCATAGAGGCAGACTCTGGCAGAGCTCATGACCGGCTGCCTCGTGAGGGCAGAAAGCTGAATTCGAAGCTGGCACAGGGCCCGAGGAAAAAGCGTTCCAGTGGAGATGCCAACCACATCTGTCCCAGGCCATTGTTCATGAAAAGCCTGCTGTGATAAGACGGGGAAGTATCCCGGAGCGACCTACTGCTGCGTAGAATGGATCACTGATAACATGGCTAATGGCTAAACCGGCAGCTGTGTCCTCCCTCTATATTGGCCACATCTTTCTGTCCAGGGCTGCGAGAAGCCTCCCCCCCCCCCACCCCAGGCCGGCTCGGAGATGCGAGCCGTATCTACCCAGCCGACCTTAGGAGCCTCCAGCGCCGCCATGTGGCCTGTTAGCCTGTTAGCTGATTAGCCTGTAAGCCACCCTGAACTCTGTCTGTATTTATTCTTTGCTGAGGTTGTGGTGTCAGAATGTATGTTGCACGCTTGTGGCAGTCAGGAGTTGGAGTCAATGCTGAGAACATACACTGATTTCGGTGGGATTTCCCCATTTCCCCTTTTAATAACACAACAGACAGACAGTCCTACAACCTGTAGCTTGGGCTTCTAATTGAGCGTGATGAGTTGGTTTAATACATGCAGGGATCTGTGTGCTGCACACCCCCGCCCGCCATGGCACGTCGCCCCTAAAGAACGTGGCAGCTGCTGGAGAGCCCCCCCCCACGCGGCGGGCCCCTGGCACAGCCGGCCAGATGGCTCGGCACGGAAACCGGAGCAGGGCCGGGCCTACGCCGCTCACGTGATGCCTCAGTCCAGGAGCTCTGCAGCAAATCGCACAGATATTTCGGAGAAGGTTTTATCCGCAGGGATCCGATCCAGCAAGTTGGCATCTCACCCACATAGCTGGATCTGCGCTACAAAATTATTTGGGTTATGCAATTCCCTCTGTGTTACAGCATCAGCCCCCCCCTGCAGCTGACAGACTTAATCCACTGTGACATGTGCTACTGGCCAGCCAACCACCGTGTGGAGATACAGCCATCGTGAGATGTTCTGCTGGCCAGACGTCCACCCTGTTGAGATACAGTCACCGTGAGATGTTCTCCTGGCCAGCCGTCCACCCTGTTGAGATACAGCCACCGTGAGATGTTCTCCTGGCCAGACGTCCACCCTGTTGAGATACAGCCACCGTGAGATGTTCTCCTGGCCAGCCGTCCACCCTGTGGATATACAGCCACCGTGAGATGTTCTCCTGGCCAGCCGTCCACCGTGTGGATATACAGCCACCGTGAGATGTTCTCCAGGCCAGCCATTACAGCTAATTCCAGCATTGTGGGCATGGATTGTCATAAGGCCCAGACACATTTTGGAGAAATGGATCACAGGAGCATCCTGATGAAGAAGCCTCCATCGAAGCTGCTTTTCATTCTGTTCAAGATGAAACTAAACCTAAACTAGAGAAATACTGGTGTGAGTTACTGGTGTGGAATCTAATCTTTTTAATTTTCAGTACAGGTTTGGCCTGGATCTGACTTGAGTCTGGTTCGTTTCTGGCCTTGTTTCATCCTGGCGTCGACCTGGGTTGGGTTTGGTCTGGCCTGAGTATGTTTTGGTTCTGTCCTGGGTCCAGCCTGGGTCTGACTTGGTTTTGGCCTCGTTCCATACTGGCGTTGACCTGGGTTGGGTTTGGTTTGGCTTGGGTATGGTTCACTTCTGATCTGGGTCTGGCCTGGGTGGTGACAGTGCTCCCATGCAGTGCCAGGGACGTCCTCCCCCCCCAGGGCACTGTGATTCAGTCGAGCCCTAGAAAAGCCTCCCGCCGCCCCTCCCATGGTGCCCACACGTCTTTGTGTGGAGGCCCTGAGCGTCATTAGTGTCCACGTTGCATCTGTGTGGTGTCATGGCGGAACGTGAGTCCCGAGCTGCTGGGATAAAGTCTCAGCCCCGGGGGCAGATCAGCGGGGCCCGCTCAGCCTCAGCCAGGGGATGCAGTGGTGGGGCTGCGGCCTGCCGCTCAGGCCCCCCACCCCGCCTCCCACACGCAGGAGTGGCCCCCGGATGCGTCATACCGCCCACTCTCTACTTCGCTAAAAACACTTTCGCCTTTTTGTTTAGATGAAACACAAAGGTTGTGGTTTGCTTTGTGTTACGGCGTCCTCGCACTGGGGTGCAGTCTACCTCCATGGGTGACCCTGGGGGAAATTCCCCCAGAACAGACGCAAATAAACGCTTAATAATTAATGCGACGTAAAAAAAAAATTCAGTATCTTCTTGAAAACATTTTCTCAAAATTTGACCCCATAAATCCATGCGTTCATAAGCACAAGCAGACACACACACACACAAACAGATGCATACACAGACACACACACACACATGCATGCACACACACGTGGCATAAAATGGACAGGCGGCTCTGCAGCTGGGGGAGGGGGGGGGGTTTAGTGACCTGGATGTAGCTGATAATTGGGATAATTTGCATGACGTGGGTTGGGGGCAGGTGGAGCTCCTGGGGGGGGTGAATCTGGTTCGTTTATGACCCAGCTAGCTATTAATCCAATGGGGCTGTGTATGTGTGCTGCGGGTTCGAGCTCCCTCACCCTTCACCCACGGGCCCCCCAAATGCCGGGCACGTCCTTGGCCTTTAAACCGAGCTTTTCACCAATGGCAGTATGTCCCAGATTCTTCAAAAAGATGAAACTTTGGGGCGGGAAGCTGGAGAGACGGCGACGCAGGATACGGCTGGGGTGAAAGGGGGCGCTAGAGGACACCACGTTCAGCCCGGGGAGTCGACTGAGCCTGATGCTGCCGCGTCTGCCCGCCTCTCACCCCCAGGGGACTGTTTACCTCCCTGGCTCACTGCCCGGCCGGCATCTGGTAGGAGTCCCAGAGGGACACACGTCCAGCAGGAGGCCTGTGCAAGCTGCTCCCAGTGTCACAGCCCCGCTGCTCAATCTGCTGCCATCTGGTGGCGGTGTGGTTAAAAAGCTAAGCCCATAAAGATCCCAGAAGTAGAACTGCTGTTATACCTTCAGGAAGAGTAAAACTGCCAGATATGGATGGCATGGATGGATGGATTTTATCCTGGTCAGGGCTGCAGGAGGTTAGGGTTAGGTTGGGGTCACACCCTGGGCTGGAGTGCATGAAAAGATATGCTAAAACAATTTAGATCAGATCATGTGAACATCAGGAGGACACCATGTTATGGCCAGATGAAGGCAGTCACACCTCTGGTAAGGCGGGAACTTTCTCAGGTTATTCACTGTAATATTTCTGAGGTCTAAGAGACACACTGAGAGAGTGAATATTTTAAAAATGTGCTAAATCAACTTTTATTCCCCCTTGAGCTCATTACTGTTCTTCTCTCTCCAGGGGGTGCGAGGCAAGATAAAAAGTTGAGAAAATAAAAAAACAAAAGAGGGAAAGACGGATGTAAAGTCAGGAGCTGCTGCGATCTGACTCCCAGGACGTGCTTCAGACGACCCGCAGGATCCTGTGATCCACGGCGACCCCCACCAAACGGGCGAGGCGGGCACCACGGCGACCCCCACCAAACGGGCGAGGTGGGCACCACGGCGCCACTCATCCTCAGGCCGCAGTGATCGCACCCGGGGGCTGCTCCCCCATCACCCTGCAGCTGAATCACGCTAAATTTAAAACTAATGAGTCCTCGCCTAACCAGACTGGCCCGGCGCGGTCCAGACATTCCACTGCCAGTACGCTCTTCATGCTAATTAGGCGCCCGGGGTGGTAACGGTCTTCTTAGTGATCCGGCGGCAGAAAACAAATTGGGAGAAAAACGTGGGGCAGTCTGGGTCCTGGGAAAGTTGAATGCTTGGCTCAGTCATCACCACATCACTCCTCCGTCTCAGAAAACCGGCAGGGGTCCTCTTACAGCTTAAGATCCAAAGCTATTAGGATGGCTGTATCACTGTAAACACTGTCTGCGGAGAGGTCGCTCTCTCTCTCTCTCTCTCTCACACACACACAGACACACACACAGACACACATGGTGTTTATCATCACAGCGGCCTCATGGACATTGATAATGGCGGTGAGGATGATAACTGACCTCCAGGTTCATTTGAGGAGATGCTTTATTCATTTCCTTCTAAACTGAGAATAGACACGCTGTTTTTTATGCTGTTTACACATACTCGCCATCTATTATACCTTTCATGTCAGAACAGAGCTGAAATCAGATTTTATAAGCCCTGCACAAGGAACAGGAAGTCAATGGCCACATTGATCACAGTTTAAGTATTTTTAGATTAAATATCCAGCAGTGAAGAAGCACTAACCGTGTTTCTGTGAAGACCTGCTTTGGGGGTGAGGGCAACATGAACCACATTGGGAGCTGAAAATGGGGCACGAGCCTGATGATTGTGGACGGGGATTATCTATAGCTGACATGATTTGTGGGAGTGACTGGAGCCTGAGACTTATTGGTTAAGGGGCAGCAACGGAGGAGCATGTCAACCAATCAGAGCGGAGGAGAAACCGTAGGCCTACATGCTTGACTGACATAAATGCTGCTGAATCACCCCAAAATCAGGAATCCCCCATCAAGGCAGCTGGGAACAGATTATGGAAATGCTGTCGGAGCCTGTTCCGGCACTGCGGCTCCCAGGCTGGCAGGCGACCAGTAAAACGAGGCCTGTGGGCGCGATGGTGCCAGTCTGACCCACTGATGTAGGGTCGTGTGAAGCCCAGAGTCTCACAAATAAATATGGTTCCGACTCTGTGACACTGAATGAGCAGGAACATCTCATAATACTTAATACAGCCTGTAGCTTGCTCACTACGGGCAGACTAGATGAGCCAAGCGCCGATAGATAAGAAGCATGGGACAGATTGACAGGTGACTGAGGCCACTCCCCTCGAGAGCAGTGATTGGCCTGTTTGCGGTGCGGCTGGTCCGTATTTGCTGAGTGCATGTCGGTCGTCCTGGAGACCTCCGCCATCAGTCTCTGCACCTCCTCCTACACTCCCCCATGCAGCCTGCCTCCTGTTAACTCACAGCTTCCCCTGATAAAGATGAATTTTTAATCATAAAATAAAATATGAGTGTTTAAAAAACAATAAGGATTAACGATAATAAGGATTGTAAGTATTACATGACATTTATTGGGTTTGATTAATCATTAAATATTTAATCTATCGTAAAAGGCTTAATTAGACACCAGCTAATATACAGCACATGATTCATTTATGGAATAAAGTTCGTCATTAAGTTCATATCAGGCCACATTACTATGCCCTTAATGGCTTTTATACGTATGCTGAGTAGCCATATAACTGATCGTTAAGCATTCGTGACATTTTTGCAAGCATTTACCACCTTTCTCTTATATGCTGTTGTTTAACTGATGCCATCACCTAAATTGACTTTTAATTTCAGCCATTTATGCAGTGAGATGTTTTCCTGGAGACATTCAGGTTAAGTACCTTTAAGGGGAGCACAGCAGCGGCTTTCCAGGGGGAGGGGGGAAGGGGGGGTGAATTTCAGGTCACATCTGTGTTGCCGACCCCCCACTACCTGCTACGCCTGGGGTATTTCTCAATAAGCGTACTTGACCATACTTGTTTTCTCATGTACCCATTTTACATCATATTCTACTGCCGAAGACCAGTTCAAATACTCAAGAACAGAAGCAGACAGGACGGTAAAATCCCCGCATGTTCCGGATTCTTGTCCCACCCTAAATATCAAGGATACATCATTTCATTGCGCCCCAAGTTACAAACACAAGTGGCAAGTTAGCAAGAGCGCTTTTGCCAAGACTGCAAGTATGATCTTTGTGTTCTTGGGATTGAGAAACACCCTTGCTTTTTCTCACCAAATGTCCTACACTTTTTTGACCCCCAACGCAAAATGAGGCTTCTCCACAAAGGTTCCCAACTGCCTGCTGGAGAATAATAACCTTTAACCACTTTGTTTAACATAATAACCATCCAATATCTGGACAATATAGTTACTATATCTGTAATTATATTGTTACTTTATGTGCCCTATAACTGTAGTTGTATAATTATTTCTTGTCCTGTAACTAACAATACTGTGACTTCATCTGTCCTCTATCTTTTCCATACAGCTTAACTGTTATTATTTCATGTACATTATTCAAAATCCTCACTTGAATTTGTAGTGGCAAAATCGTTGCTGCTTTATGTGGATTATGGTAAACGATTTAACACAAAAGCCCCTGATTGTCTCCCATTATAGATCCAAAGTGTGGACGCTTGCCAAGCAAAGCCACTTTAGAGGGTGTCCTGAACATCTCCTCCAAGCGGACCAGAAAGGCACTCGTGGGAGAAATTAACTTTCTCTCGAATAAAATACCAAAATGCATGGCCGAGCTATGCGCTTCCTGTGAATAGAGCTGAGGCGACGGGCTAATCTGATTATGGTGTGGAAGACTTTGGTTCAATCACGAGAGAAGCAGGGGCTAGGCTGGAGTCCGATAGGCTGCTGCTGGATCTGCGGTCCGGCATGTGGGAGAGCAGTACCACAACAGAACCGGGGCATTTACCTCCTTAAGTTTGGCTCTTCCATGCCAGTCACCTCTCCCACTGTGTGAGCCGATTTTAGGGCAGACATCTGTTCAGTGCCGCAAGGAGACCACAAGATGTTTCCCCTCGGTTGGAGAAGCTCACCCTAGTCAGCGACATCAAAGCCAAATGCCAGCAGGGGGCGGTGCTGTGCAACCAGCAGAAGTGGGGTGCCTGTCCAGTGCGACCAGTGTGGGGTATGAACAGGGCTGACAGCCTAAGAAGACAAAAATAAAAAGATGGGGTGGGGTGAGGGGGGGCTGAATTGGAACCCAGACGGATGAGCTGAGGGCGGCAGGACAGGAAAGAGCAAAAAGGAGAGGACAGGTGGAAGCAATCAGCAATCGCTGTGGCAACCCTGGTCACATGCTTCTTCCCCCCATACCTGCCCCACCCCCTCTCTAGCACTTTCCATAAAAGAGATGGATAAGAAATTAAATGCAGTTAGGTTTGACTAAATCTTAAGACTAATCACTATAAACTGTGAAGTCATGTGGTAACTAATTGGAATTAAAAAAAAAAGTGGCCATCATGAGCCAAGGTACTGCAGGCCGCGGAGATGCCCTGTAGCCATGGTCACAGCGGCAGGCCCTGGCCGAGGTTCCGTCCCTCTCCGCGCACGGTGTGGAGGCACTTCAGCCCCCACCCTCTGCTCCTGTTCAGCCCCCGCAAAGCAAAATGGTGGGAAAGAAATGGGCTCTGCCCAGCCAATGCTGAGTTACAGCTTCTGAATCCCCAAAGAGACAGTGGCATCATCTCCCGCCCGCGACGGAAAAAGGTGACTCGGTGGACGGCACGACCCAGGACCCGCAGACTTGCAGATGGTGTAGCAAGGCCCCCCAAGGTCGGCTTTGCAGGTGCCTGCTGGAAAATGGGCCCCACACTGAGGAGGTCTACCCCCGTTTCCCAAACTCTCCATGTCAGTTAAGCATGCAAAGGAAGAGGAATGCAGGAAGATGGTCGGTTGGAGGTGGCCGGTGACGGTTACTGGTGAGACACCAAACACGGTGACTGGCTTGTTCACTGCTCTGCACATAGAGCAGCAGGTGGGCTCACGCCAACACCGCTACTCTGCTCACCTCGACCAGCAAGCCCTGACCACCTTTGAGCACTCAGGCAAAGTCCTCGTAGAGTAAATTACTGTCTTTATACCTCATTGATTCACTCGGAAATGTCAGCAGCATGATGCATAGACTGAGAGAGAGATAGCCCTCTATGTCATTGACTCGCTGGTTTAAGATGCTTTATTTTGCGCAGTGAGTGGGGGGGTGGGACTGGGGGGTGGGCAGGGTCAGTGTGGCGACAACTCTTCTGGTCCTTCATTCTCTGTGATGTCTCAGGTCTGTCCAGGCCTGTGAAACATAGTTCTACTCTTTATCCCAGCTTGAGATTTTTACATTTGCCTTTTTTTTTGGGCAGAAATGCAGTCTTAAGTGGTCCGTGCGAGATGAGAATATCGATCGGTGTGTGTAACTCTCAGCTGGTGTGTTTCTGTGCGTGAGCCAGTGAGTGAATCTCGATCAGTGTGTCAGTGCGTTGATTGGCACCGTGCATCAGTATGTTTTCCTGAGTAATGATCTCTGCGTGTGTATTTTTGCAAAAATGTAAAAATGTGTGTAGATGTGCCCAAACAGACACCCCCACACACTCTCTGTCTGTCTCTCTCCCACACAAAACCGCCCCCACACACGTATGAGGCCTGTACACAAAGGCATATGGCTGTTCTCACAGAGAGAAGTATGCAAACACACAAAGACACACACAGAGACCCAGACACACACAGACACACACAGAGACACAGACACACACAGAGACACAAACAGACACACACAGACACACAGACACACATACAGACACAGACACACACAGAGACACACAGAGACACAGACACACACAGACACACACAGAGACACAGACACACACAGAGACACAGACACACACAGAGACACACACAGACTCAGACACACACAGAGACCAGACACGCACAGAGACACACAGACACACACAGAGACACAGACACACACAGAGACACAAACACACACACAGACACACACAGACACACAGACACACACACAGAGACACACAGAGACACAGACACACACCCTCTCCCAATCTACTTCTCTTTTAGACGTCAGTCATGGACAAGTCGCTCTAGACATCAGAAGTTCTTTGTGCTGAGAAGAATCCCTGTGACTGTAGGGATGCTGTTTCCATATCGACGAGGAAACAGAAGCGGAGCGTGGTCCAATCAGCATCCAGCTTCCGTGGACAAGGCCAGATTTACAGGGAGCAGTGACAAAGAGCCACCTGCAGGAATCAGACGCGGGATTGACGATTATTTTCAGGACACTGAGCCCTGTAATTGATTCAGTCCCACCTGTGGACTCTGTCTGCCACAGTCCTGACAGAATGGACTGATACGTTCACTGAAACCATGCTGTCCGGGTGAAGAGACAGATATACAGAAGTATACGTATAAGTACATGCTGGTCTGCTCCTCTACTAGTGAAGGAGACACTGGTTCACACCCCTGATCTCTGAGAGCTTCTGCTCTGGAACATCCAGGTTCTCCATACCCCTCAAATCCCACCCAAATGACACCTGAATGACGCCGGAATCGGGGAACAGAACTGAGGGCTTCCTATGATATGGAAATAAAAGCTCCTTACTGCCTTCTTCTGGCCAAATTCCAGCATTGCATCAGCATATGAAAATGAGAACACGTTATTATGAATAAGTCAGCGATGAAGCGGTCATCAGAATCGGCTTATTGTATTATGGGGGAGACCGCTGTGCCCGTACAGGGCTCACAAAATGAGCGCGTAATGAATTTAGCTGCTGTACCGTGGTATTATTCATTATCTTTGAGAGCTCAAACTTTTGCTGGCGGTAAGTGGGAATAAAAAAGCACATAAGAGTTGTCCCCGGATGGTGGTGCAGCCCACACACAGCTGGTGAAGGCCTCTTTATCAATGAAAATCCCCTCTACTGCAGTGACTTTACTGTAGATAGAATGGATGCTATGTTACATCAAGTTCCAGTGGCAAGGATGAATACTAGTTTTAAAGGGGCAATTACATGCATTAAATCTTGAAGGACTTTGCTTCGAGGTATGGCTTGTGTGTGTGTATGTGTTTGGGGGGGGGGGGGGACGACGACGACGATGCAAGCCTACAGACCCCTGAGGAACCACATCAATGCTAATCATGGCTGAAGAACAAGAGGCCGCAGATGGAGGCTGGCTGGATGCCGGCTGTAATCAGAACAAGGAGGGCATTGTGACTGTGTGCTCACACGGGGGTGGGGCGCCTTTGGAATGAGTATCCTGCTGGCGCTGTTGGGGAGAAGTTGCTTGGTTCAGAGCTGGCTGAGAACCTGGTCACACTGGCTCCCGGGGTCATCTCTGATTAGCCCCATCTTCTGCCCTGATATGCCTTTTACTGTGGAACTAAGAATCTCTGAGATATGTATTTTAAAGTCTCCACATTATATGTGTTATTTACCCATAATGACAATTATGAATTATTTGTGACGATCTGTGCTGGACGAGCGAGCAGGGAGCCGAGTATCAGGGTCAGGCACACGGAGATTCCACAATCTGGGCTTTTATTGTAGGCAGACGAGTCGACACGGAACAAACTTCAATGACCAGACTTGGGTAAACAGAATTGAACGCAGACTAAATATACAGGATTGAACAGGAATAACCGGAAACAGCTGGTCATAAGCGGGATTGCACACGAGGTTAATGAGGGGGCGTGGCATACGAGAGGGTCGTACGGGCAGGTCATGACATTATCGGTTATCCATCAAGTGTTTCTTTCAGTGCTAGTTTCTGCTGTCTGCTGTTCACTTGTAGAATAATCTATATAATTACCTGAATGACAACAATCATACCTGCTCAACGACCTCAACAATAATCTCCACATTGACCTTCACTGCAACCTGTACAATAACCTTCATAATGACCTTCACAGTAACCTGTACAATGACCTTCATAATGACCTTCACAATAACCTGTTCTATGACCTCAACAATAATCTCCACAATGACCTTCACAGTAACCTGTACAATAACCTTCATAATAACCTCCACAATGACCTTCACAGTAACCTGTACAATGACCTTCACAGTAACCTGTTCAATGACCTCAACAATAATATCCACAATGACTTTCACAGTAACCTGTAGTTACTTCCGGGGTTAACTTCCATCACACAACCTGAAGTAATTTGTTCATTCATTCACTCAGTAACCAAACAAAAAACAGGAGTTTTTGCATTTTTACTTTTTTCATTACAGTTACGGATTTTTATAAAATACAGTTTTCCCATATGGGGACCAGGAAACTGGTCCCAATAAGGTAAAAAAAAGAGGTATTCATCACATTGTGGGGACATTTGGTCCCCACAAGGTAAGCTATACCTGGATCACACACACACACACACACTAAATTTTATTCCACAGCTATGGACTCCCAACAATCTAAGACTGAGAAGGGGCAACACACTGCGAGATACTTCCTTCTCAGTGGGGGTGTGTCCTGTGGTTTCAGTCTTGGACTGGATTCCGGTGTGTCCTCTTAGCTACCAGAAACCACAATGAGCTGTTTGTTTAATCCTTAAAAGCCAGATAATTAAAATTCTGGATGTGAGAATTGAGGTACAAATGTAACGTAGAGATTAATGCCTGAAACCTTCTTCACTCTCTGAGGGCTGCATGCTTTCAGAAAACAAGGGGGGGGGGGGGGGGGGGGGGTCATTTTTTTAAATGGCTTTGCAGTTAAAATGTTAAATTTAACCATAAGATAATA
>JAODJU010000045.1:3871894-3886336 GCA_026776725.1 Gnathonemus echidnorhynchus | reverse complement strand
TAGTGGGGGTGTGTCATTCTTTTAAATGGCTTTGCAGTTACAATGTTAAACTTAACCATAAGATAATATTGTTGTTTTTGGGGCATTGATTTGTAAATTAAATAAAAATTAAATAAAAAGTAATGGAACTAGGGACTATTAAACTGTGTAGAGGTAGTCTGGTGAGTCTAAGACATGGAACTGCGTTCTTTACCCAGTAGGGACCGTCTAAGGATTGAGGAGCTGGACTGGACTTGTGGATCATGCACATGAGGATCACACACGTCCCAAACCCCCTGCAGGAAAGGGCCAGTGTGTAACGTCCCGATTTAGAGACTTTAATAAAGGCTCACACCTGGCATATGGTCTCCCTGGTGTCAGAACCAGCGCAAGACTCCGCCTCCTCCAGATTTACGTAAATCACATGACCTCCACATGACCACGCACTCTGCCTCCTGCCAGCACAAGTCTCATCGCCAGAGTGTTTGTGGAGGCTCTGGCGTGTTCCACAGGATTCACAGTCATGGCTGAAGCTGGCAAGTCTGTTTATAGTCATGCAACGCCCCAACCCCCCCCCCACCAACCCCAGTGGATGCACCTCTATCTTTCTCCTTCTCGCTCCCCCGGGGTCCAGCAGAACCCCAGGTCGTCTCCATTCGCAGTGACGCCACTGCCAATCTGGATGCTCTTCAGCTCCTCTAAGCCCGTCTGCTTCGCTGCGTGTGAATGAGGTGATGCGCCGATCACGACGGCCTGACAGTGTGTTGGGAGGGCCACTGCACTTGGTTACCCTTGACACATGATCTTGTGTCTCCTCGCTTATTAGGGTCTCTGCTGGTTCCTTTGGGGACGGTCACTCCCGTTTTGTCATTTTAAGCAAACTAGACCAAAAATTCCAGGAGAATTCAGGTTATATTTACCAACAGGTTTGAACGACGTGTATAAAAATCTGGCCTGGAGCCGGCCTTAGAGATTAATGATGTCCGCGATGCTGATTTCAGTCAAGTCAGTCTGTAATTCCCGGTCTCATCAAAACATCAAAACATACATGCAAATTCATACAAGACAAGATGCCATCAGTGCTGATGACAGTCTAACGAGAGGGATAATTAGCAGCTGAGTGTGCATTCATTTCCCCCAGACAGCAAAAAGAAACTTAGATTTGCTTTAAAAATAATTCAGAGCTCTGATAATGATTTTAATGAAGAAACTAACATGGTACCACACAGGGCTGGTGGGGGGGCTGTTACCACACATCTCTCGGATTTGGGTTTGGCCGTTTTGTGTGTGTGGGGTTTACATACCTTCCGTGCCTCACACAGTTTGCCCGAAATGGGCAGCGGAGGATTCGAACCCGCAACCCAGGAGTGTTGAGGCGGTGAGTCACGGCTCCGCCTCCATCAATTTTCTGCAAGTATCAGTCTAATTCCTGACATTCAGAAAATAACAAACATTAAATAGAACATCAAGCCTCCTCAATTTATGTGCAAATAAGGCTGACAGCTAATATAATAATGAGCATCAATACGATTCTTCATTAAACTTCAAACAATGACGCCGCTCAGCCTGCCGTAGGCGCTCGCCCACTCCTAATGTTCCCAGGAGACCAATGGAGGAGACTGGGGGGGAGGGAGTGTCCCCCTGGTCATGTGACCTGGTTCCCGCACCCGCACTACCATGAGGCTGTTACATTATGAGGGATGGTTGAATTCTTGTAAAGGCGATAGACTATGACATCACGGCAGATGAAAATAAGCTGTAAGCATTATACTGTAACATTACAACGTAAATATTATGATTTAATTACTATACTGTAACGATTACGATATGACATTACAATGCAAATATTACACTCATAAATATTACACAGAAACCATTACACTATGACATTACACTGTAAATATTACACTATGATATTACTCTGTAACCATTACCTTATGATACATCGTAACTGTCAGGCAGCTGACTTCAGCATGATCCGGTCGTTCACACTCTTTTGCTCTTTGCTCAGTGGGATGTGAACACTGAGCTATATTACAGGGGTTGCCACGGTGATTATTTTCCTTTTTTCTTCAATGTACTCACACTGGCTCTCTCTGGCCACACGCCTCCTGTCACACGTTGTCCCTATCCCCAGGCCTGTGGTATTATTGTGGTGTGGCCCCCCCCCGCCTTCCAGGTTCTGGGGCTACCACCCCCCATCTTGCATCCAGCTGTAGTGTCTAATTAGGTGGATCATGGCTAATTGGTGAGACATCGAGACTTTATCAATTTGGAAGCAGAAAAAATAATGAGCTGAACACAAAGGAACAGAAAATGGGGTGAACTTGGTGTCATTATGAAGAATTTATAAAGGATTATGGGGAATATCCAGCAGCCTGGGTCAGGATAAAATTAACCTCCTATGGTATTCAGGACAACTCTCTCTAAACTACAAGGAATTAGAATTTTCAGTTTTTTACTTTAAAAAGTGAGAAAAATAAAACATTGATATCTCTGCTCTTCAGTCGCCCAAATCATTAAAAATATGGATCTTCATAAAGTTCGATTCTATCACCAGTCATCGTATCAAAAGTCCAGCTGAATTCCCCCCACAGCCTACAAAGCCATTTAGGTAAGTCAGGCACCGACGTCTGTTTTTAGCTCATTATCCACCGGGAAGTGGAAGAAAGG
This sequence comes from Gnathonemus echidnorhynchus, assembly GCA_026776725.1. Taxonomy (NCBI): domain Eukaryota; kingdom Metazoa; phylum Chordata; class Actinopteri; order Osteoglossiformes; family Mormyridae; genus Gnathonemus; species Gnathonemus echidnorhynchus. The sequence continues at coordinate 3,883,684 of JAODJU010000045.1, read as the reverse complement.
GCTTAAGATGAGACTCACGGGGCTGGAGTCAGACAAACACACACGCACACACAGTCAGACAGACAGACACAGACACATACAGACACACATACACACAGTCAGACAGACAGACAAATACACACACACACACACACAGATACACACAGATACACACATTCAGGCAGACAGACAGACACACACAGTCAGACAGACAGACACACGGACACTTACTCACATATACACACACACAGCCAGACAGACACTTACTCACATATACACACACAATCAGACAGACAGACACACACAGGAACAGACAGACACACACACTCAGACAGACAGACAGACAGACACACACACAGATACACACATACCCACACATACACACAGTCAGACAGACACACACGGACACACACAGACACACACACACACAGTCAGACAGACAGACAAACACACACACACACATACACACACACATTCAGGCAGACAGACAGACAGACACACACAGACACAGTCAGACAGACAGACACTTACATATACACACACAATCAGACACACACACACACATACTCACATATACACACACAATCTGACAGACAGACACACACAGGCACAGACACACACACTCAGACAGACAGACAGACAGACACACACACACACACACACACAGATACACACATACACACATTCAGACAGACACACAGTCAGACAGACAGACACATACATATACACACACAATCAGACAGACAGACACACACAGGCACAGACACAGACACACACACACTCAGACAGACAGACACACGCACACACACACAGATACACACATACACACATTCAGACAGACAGACAGACACACAGTCAGACAGACAGACACATACTCACATATACACACACAATCAGACAGACAGACACACACAGGCACAGACACACACACATACAGACACACTCACACAGACACACACACTGGCATAAGTATTAAAAATGAAACAAACTTTGCACAACCCCAGAGGGCAAGGATAAAAATGAGTACATATTTTGACTTTGTTTCTACGGTAACAGGGCCCGGCGGGCGGCGCTGTGAGTAACCAGCACGGCAGAGAGCAGCCTGCTGCCGCCTGGGCTCCGTCTTTCATGTATATAAGCAAAGCCGAGGACAGCAGCACTGGAAACACTGGTGTGGGGCTCCCCAACAGGAAATACACGCCCCACCCTGCGCGTGGAGGCCGGTGGACGGGACACTGGTTCTCAGGCCAAAATACCGGCGGCTCGCGTCTCCAGAAGAGTTCTGTTGTTGTGCGAAGCTTACAGATTCAAATCTCCAGCTACGCACTATGTTAAGCTTGCTTCTCAGCACTCAAATGGCCTTTTGACATTGTATTACATTTTGATTGGTCGTCTGTTGTAATGAGCCCACCCTAAAAGGAACACAAAGCCCTTCAATCAGGCTGTCGTGCCTCCGCTTGACCAAATGCGCCGATTCGCCGGCACCTGACGCCACAAAACGCTGTTTTTATTACTGAAAACTGTTTGCACTATCCGAGGGGGGGCTCGTGCACCAAGGGGTGGAGCAAATCAAACATGATGAACAACTTATTTAGGGCGCCGGGAAGAAAACAATCAGTGGCAAGTGACTGACACAAGCGTGGCATTTGACAGGAAACAAGGCGTTCAGAAGCAGGACGTGAGTGGAAAGCAAAAGACTGTGTTTATATATTCCGGTGCAGGGGGGATGAGGCTCTCATCAAAGCTTTGCTGTGTAATCCGTGTAGCGGCTCCTCGGAGGCAGCGAAACCTCAGTCTGCGGCTCCTTTCTTAGGCCCTGACCGTTAACTTGTTGCAGTTCAGAAGACCATCTGAAGAGGGCGCACAGCAAAACTAGTGATACAGAACCAGTGAAAACCAGTTACACATATGGTGCCATTGGACCATTTGGGTTACGTGAATGGAGGGTCTACCCACACTGGTGCCAGGTAACTGCAAATCAAGGTCGTGCCAGATGTGTGACGACATTATGAAGCTCTGGGGTCCACTCGCCTCATTCCTAGCAAATAATGTTACAGCTTGTAACACACAGTAAATATTCTTTGGCCCTTAAATGACTCTGCTGTTTTATTGCTTTATTTCATGGCTGAATAGTAAAGCCTCCCCCCCCCCCCCCCCCCCCCCGCTCAGGGACAGTACTGCACAGTTCTTGGTACCCAGTAAAATATTTGAATTAAAAACTGACCCCTTACTTCCCTGTCGATCACGCTCGGTGTGGGAGTACTAGGAATAATGTCTCCGTTCTGTGTTTTGCTCTTCTGAGCACAGAGAAGGTGACTTGGAAAATATCACTTTAAAACATCACAATAATGATGTGAACTTCAGTTGTTCTCTGCAATGGAGACGGAATCTCTGCCTGGATGAAAGAAATATAAAAGAAATATAAAATATTCTGGGAATGTTGAATAGTTCAGTGATTCTGAATTCTTGAATATCGAGTGAGGTCCTGAATGATTATTACTACCATTATTATAATTATCATTGTTATTAATGCTATTGTTGTTTTAGAAGTTGCATTAGTCCTCTTGTCTCCTCCCCCAAGTTGCCCTGATGGTCCACACCTGAGCCCAACAAACCTGGTGAGACTGTCACTGTGCCCCTGTAACCCATCTTCAGCTCTGCTGCGTCTCTGGAACCCGTCCTTACTCCTGTAGCACTTCCAGAGCCTGTCCACACCACTCCACCCGCGTTCCAGGCTCCCGACCCAGAGATGGCCGCTTAGCCTGAGTCCCCGGCTCCCGGTGCTACAGGGGCTTCTTTTCCCAGCCCTGTCTCCAGATGTCCCGCCAGCACCCGCCTCCTTTCCTGATGTCCCACCCAAGCACCCGCCTCATCTCCATTCATCCTCCAGGCCCCCATCTCGCCGCCAACGGTCCCTTCACCCCCCACTGGTCACTGGCCCCTCGCCACCCTCTGGCCCTCTGACGCCCTCAGGTCCTGTGGTCTGGACTGGCTCTCCCACCTGATGCTAGTCTGTGTATTTAAGTACCTGTTTGTCTCGTCATTGCTAGTCCAGTCATTGATCTCATTCCTTCCATTGCCTGTGCCCTACCTTTAGCTGCTCTTCCCTTTTTGACTCCTTGTGGTCCTGTTTTGTTTCACCGCTCCTGTCTGTTAACCCCAATAAAGCCCCCTTGCTCATTTCTGTATGTAGTGCAACAGAATTAAAAGTCTTTCTTTATCCTTCTCTCAACCTCTCCTTGACTTTTTTTTCTTTGGTTTTATTTAATCTCCTTTATACTGTTGACCTATTGGTGCATTTCCTAAGAGGACTACAATGTAAAAATAGCCTTTTTTTTAAGGCTCACAGCTGCCATGGTAATAACAGAATGTTCGCTATGGCGAATCTCAAGCATCCATTGAGGGGGTCCCATTGACCCGTTGCCCCTGACAACTCTAAATCCAGCCAGAATGATTATGGGTTGTTGTGGAATAATCGCCAACCATGTCTCAGCATTAGAGTGGTTTACAGATCAATATGGGAATGTCGGAAATGTCGGAAAAGCGAAGACCCCCGTTTTCCGACAGACGTGTTATGGGGGTCTTATGCTGATGGACAGTCATAGCCCAGAAACAAACTAGGAATCTGCCTAATAAGCTAATTATAGTGCAAACTAAAAGCGGCGTTCTGGACGTCACACGGGCGTAACACCAGCTGGGGCGCCAAAGCTGACTAAACACGCGATGACACGCGCCTGAGCACCGTACACATTCGATGCCGTAAACCCAACATTAGCGAAAACCTCAGATGTTTTTCCACACAGCTAATTACAGAGCCCGTCAGAGAACAGCGACACTCAGACATACGCTGCTGGACCCCCTTTTCATCATCATAATTTCAACAGGTGCTTTCTGTTAATGTTATACAAACACTGGCTCCGTGTTTATCCAGCCCTAATGCAACCACGAGAGCCTGGGCAGCATTCATATATATTACAGCATATATTACCACCAGCATCACTGCCCAGCCCCAAGGATCAGATACAAATCAGGCCCTCTGTCTCATACATCCATCCATCCATCCATCTACAGAATGGCTTGTCTTAATCAGGGCATAGGTAAGTCTGAACAGCACATATAATTATGGACACAGGAAGATTAAAAATGATGTCCGATCGATCAGGTGCAGGCCTCGTGTTGTGTGAGGGCAGGAAGGTCAGCCAGGAGACCAGCAAGCAACGGTGATGTGTGGAGGTGGAACGATCCAAGCTTCTCTGGGTTTTTCTAAGATTTTTAGATCAGACTGGGACACATGTCTGTCTGGTGTGGACGTGAAGACTGCAGGCGACATTAGCATCGCATGTGAATGATGACAGTTCCAGTGGTTATGGATCTACTCACATTTATGCGAGAGCAGGGGACAAAGCCAAGAACTGACTCGCGGGCCCACAGCCGATTTTACAGAGGCAGAGAACCATGGCGGCTGTGATGTGGATCTAATGTGATCATTGAGCTGAAAACTAAAGGCCAGATCAGAAGACATCGGTCAGATCTTTTCTTTAAATGGAGTACAGAATTAAGGTGAAGTGCTTGAAAATAATGAATGAGCATCATTGGGGCATCAGATCTGCAAATTTCAGCTTAGAAAATGCAGCCATGACAACAGCATGAGAATAAAGATAATTATACTGATAAGCAGTAATGTGTAGTATAAATTGCACTAATTCTAGCAGACACGCAGCGTCCCGGCAGCTTCCTATTGGTTGTCAGGTTGCTGAGGGGGCGGGGCATGTGATCCAGCAGGGCATTCTGCCCAAATGCTGCTTCACGCTCCTCCTCTCTGATTCGAGCAGAACCTTGTGAAGAAGAGGAGCTGCTCAGGAGTGAGTGAAATGCTGGACAGAAGCTGGGCTTCAACACAAGAAGAATGAGAAATGCCTTCAAAATCAAAGGAGCTATATTTGGTGCTAAAACACTTCCCTTTCAACACAATTCCTCACAGGCACAATCCTGAACACAGGTGGCATTTCACACAGTCCTAAACATGTGATTCTTTAAAAACTTTGTCCATAGGCCTATATAATCACTAGGAAACCATACATTCTATACTCTTAATGCATCAGTGGAGGATGCTTCTGGAAAATATCTTACATGGATAGATTAGTATTAACTAGTAATAATATTAGTAATTTTAATTAATAATCAGGGGTACAATTGTACAGAGAGTAACGCAGTGAATCACATTGCAGTCCTCAGCGATCCCCAGCACACTTGAACCAGGCAATCGGTGTTCTTGATCACTTGATTATGTGGTTCGGGTGTGGTGCGAGCTGGGAGGAAGCAAAAATGTGGATTGTCTTGGGGAGGGAGGAGGGGTCCCCGAAGACTGGATTGAGAAACATTGAATTAACATATATTACTGCAGCAGTGATATCTGACATTAAAGCAGAACCCCACGTTATCCTTTCGATAGGATAATAATGCTGCTCTTGTATAATTAAAAACACGTTTTCCCGTTTGATAGATGTTTCCTTGACATAGAAACGTCTTAAAATTGAGTTTGGAGCTTTAAAATGTGCTGACCATCCAAGTACGTGGCTAAACGGAATTGATTGCTTTCAATCCAGAAACTAATTAGTTTAATGAAGTAGTTAGATCGAAAACTGAAGACATCCCGGTAAATAAGTAGTACTTAAGTGTATTACAGAACGTGTTTTAGCATCGGAATACTGGCGATAAGAAAGATCTCATTATATCCGTTATACAAATACAAAATACGGCTGCCAAAATTAATAGGCCTATACTATCGCACTGGGTATATTGAGCATAGGGAAGTTTCTGGATAGAAAATACAAATATTTCGGAGTATATACAACACAGCCACCGTCATTTTAATTAGGTCATAATCAGAGCCATTCACAATGACGATGTGTAAAATGTGTAAATCAAGAAAATGATTCAGCGTTAGTAGTTTTCTATAAAAGTTGTCAGGTTAGTGGCTTTACACAGAAACACACAAAGTTAAACGATTCCAGCATCTAGAAACGGCCGTAGAATGACAGGATGTAGCTTCTTCCATTTAATCAGCATGAATGGCCGGACAGCGCTGTCCCCGTTCAGGACCATGGACAGGGAATGAAGCCAGCGAATCATGACGAAGGCGTAAACGCAGACAAAGACCTAAGCGCTCCGATTTTAATAAGTACAACAAAATATTAAACAACTAACTACAAGTAAACGTCATGTTTTAGGCTCGTAACGAAGACGAGTCGATGGCGGTTATGAAAGAGCCAAAGACGGACAAATCGCTCCCTGTTTTGGTTACTGTGCACACATTTGTGCGATTTGAAGGCAGAACAAAGACGTCTTTCACTTAGAGCACAAATAGCCAAACGGAGCCTGTCTCATTTCAGGCACATTCTGAGCAAAGCAAATGCTCTGGATAATAAAATAATACTTGGAAATGTAAAGGTAAAAGAGGAAAAGGACACCTATAAACAAGGTGGACGACTCAGTAATCCGACTAAAGGCTGCCTAGTCACCCATTTAGTGGCCCTGCGACGGACACAGGACGGACTAAAGGACCGACAAGCCAACCGCCCCAGTGCGATGGGCACTGATACCAATCTGACTTCACAATATATGCATGTATACGCAATACAGGCATTTAAAGGTGAATTCTAGAAACAGATTATATGAACTAAATAAAATTTTTAAAGCATACCAATACAGTTTAAATGTACTATGCACGGCTTAGCGAATTGCTTTGTATATTATTAGCAACCACAAAAAAATCTAGAATATACAAAAAGTTATTGTGACATTATGCACGTTCATTTATGGAACAAGTTATTCATTTCATATGCGTAGTATAGCCTACAAATATGTCGTTAAAAGGCTATTCATATTGTACATGTGAACTCGAATATATATATAGCACGGCAGATCTGTGTGCTTTCTGATTGCTATTTAAAATCCGGTGAGCAGAAAATGCGCTATAATCGGACGTGATTAAACAGGGATGGCGATAACGCCTTCAACTCCTCTGTTGCAATCGACCATGATGCCGCTGTGAAAAACAAAAAAGCAGAAAATATTACGGTGTTAAGGGAAGGTCTGATCACACCTTCGGAGAGACGAAGTGAAAGCGCTTAAAGCGGAGTGGGCAAAGTGTGAGCGTTAAGTGAGATTCATGACCGCAGGCGCAAAAGCCATCGCTGCACTGCACGTTTACTTGAATGCAGTGATTACTGCGCTTCATCTGCCCCCCATCATTTTAAAGTGTGCATGTGGGGTGTATTTAGCAAGAAAGTAAAACCAGTTAGAATTACAATCGCACGCACACAAAAGTTTAGTGTTGAGCAGCAGAACAGTATGCACAGTGTCACAACGCAGTGTGTAGATGTGAAACACCCCCCTACTTATTCCCGGGAAATAAAACCAAACATTTTCTGTTGGCGGCATGCTGGCTTTACAGCGCGCGCATCATACCGATTGCGCACACTTCTCTCCACCTCTCTCTCTCCCCGCCCCCACCGTTTCCCTACCCTTCCTTCGTCATTTTCTTATTCACTCACACTCACTACTCGAGCTGTTGTTCAGTTTCATCTCCGCTGACTGCCAGCGAGTGGTGCGCCGACGCGGGGGACGTGACAGGGACGCGCACGGAGCGCCGCGGATGCTCGTAACAAGTGGCCGGCAGCGGGAGGGAGGGCGCGCTTTAAATACAGTGCAAGTCCCACTTCATTCCGAGACGGTGCTGCGTCTGCAACGGCGGCTTTATATCATACAGACCCAAACCTTGGAGCCGCGCTGAGATACGGTCTTATTATTATGAAGATGATAATCGCCGCGGGTGGATGTGTTGTGTTTGCTGGGGATACGCGTGTGGGCTTTTTAACCAAGTACGGGCGTCTTTGAGCGGTCTTTTCTCCCTTCTGGCTGTGGCGGAGCAGAAAGCGAACCTCGGGGAGCGCAGGATGAGAAGCGCCGCCTGGCTGCTGGGTTACTTCGTGCTTAAAGTTGTGGTGCTGCTGTGCGACGCGGCCGGCGAGCCCGGACGCCAACTCAGCGGCTTCGTCATGATGTCGGGCTCCAACGACTCCAGAGACGGCGAGAACGGCTTAACGGAGACCCCGCATATCGAGGACCGCTGCCGGGGTTACTACGACGTGATGGGACAGTGGGACCCCCCGTTCGTGTGCAGGACTGGCAGCTACCTGTACTGCTGCGGGACCTGTGGCTTCAGGTTCTGCTGCGCGTTTAAGAGCTCGCGCTTGGATCAGAGCACCTGCAAAAACTACGACACTCCCATGTGGATGATGACGGGCAGACCCCCCTCCAAAAAAAACGACCCCACTCACGACCCGACCAAGGATAAAACTAACTTAATTGTCTACATAGTCTGTGGAGTAGTGGCTATCATGGCGCTGGTTGGGATATTCACGAAGCTCGGACTGGAAAAGGCGCATCGACCCCACAGAGAAAACATGACCAGGTGGGTGTCGAATCGCGTGCCAAACGCGCCTTAGTGCTTATTGCGAATGCGAGGGGCGAAGGGGAAAAATAATAGGTCAGGGATTTTAACGCCTATTATTTTATAATTCAGTTCTCAAAATACAGAAATATCTCACTACTGGTCCCGAAAACACACTTTAAAAAACACCGACATGTCCCTCCTTGTTCTTTCCCTTGAACATAATCATATAGACGCTGCAATGACACTTCAGATTGCATACAAACGACAGGACGTGCGCGTGAGCCCTTTGTGCGCGCGTCGCACCGCGAAAGCGCAGGCGAGTCTAACAGGTGGCATTGGGGCTGGCGAAAGACGCGCTATTATATTAAAACATAATAACCTACGTATTCATGCACTCGCACAATGTGTATTCTTATATTCTTACACACGTAAGCATCACAATGTGTAAAAATGTGCTCCGTAGCCTACGTTTTCGCTATAGAGCATCGTAGTTGATTTATTACTTCTAACACATCATTTTCGACTTCACCCGAATCTAAAAACACATTTGTTATTGGTACAATTTGTTCAAATGAAATCAGGGCTATGGGGGGGGGGGGGTTGGCTCTCGAACACTAGTGACTACTATTACACTGTAGAATGTGATGTAACCCACAAACAGACACTATGAGCCGTCAGCCGGAAACCATTTAACGGTGACCCTCTAATTTCCAAGAAAATTAAAGAGCTTCTGTTCATAGACCTACTTTCTGGAGAAACTAATTAATTTCAAATATTCAACGTGCTAATATTACAGACACAATATTAAAATACCAGAATAAGCGTAATTAAATAAAGCAACTGACAGCTCTTAAGCTGCCAAAAACACATCTAGACTGTCTGAAGTACCGATGCTATAATCACAAAATATGCACATCACAGACGAGCGCGTGCTGTTAAAAGAGATAGATTTCTATTATTTTACAGGATTGCGCCGCACTTATATAATTGGGGATTAAAGAAATTCTGTTTTTTATACAAAATGTCAATGAAATTCAGTAAACTTAAACCTTAAAACAATTACAAGAAAATAACAATAATTGATAACATTGAACCAAATTCTCCGGAATCTCCATCTGGTTTCAACAATCCCTTCTGGTGTGTAAAACGATACTAAACAAATATAACAGATATTTCACGCACAGGTGGGGAAACTGTTCTTGGCAGTCACGCAGCTGAACAACAGGCTGTCTCAAGCGCTTAACAAAGGAAATCATTGAAAAAAATCTAATTGCAGTGATCTGTGTTGTGGATTAAATGTATGCTTACAATTCGTGCCCGTAATTATTCATTGCGACAGCATGTCTCAATGTCTGTTACACTTCTTCATAGTAATTGTTTTCCTCGTTGCATCGCTGTTAATTGCATGTTGCCATTTCTCCGGCGATTTCTCCGGTTTTATCTCTTTTGAGTTATCTCTCCGACTGTAATGACACAAACATAACCCAAAAACTTCGAAACAGCGAAAGCCTGTAATTTTCTCCAAAGAGGGTGCACCATCTTTCTGCTTATACGAGCTTTGCAAGATGGTCGTAATCCGTTTTTAATCTTCTGTTTTGCTGTAAAATGTATACTAGTTTAATTAAAACTTTAGTTACCCCTACGGTTAGATACAAAACAAACGTAAATAACCCCTTTAGCTATTAAGTGTGAACAACTTTGCTTTTTTGGACAGAACTCACACGATCATTAGAGCACTGACATTATCCACAGTTTAGCATTGCAGTGCCGCCCCCCCCCAACCACCACCCTTTACAGAATGAAACGATCATGCATCGTTACACGTTGGGTAAGTACACCCTAAGCACGCGCTCCCTCTCCATGCCCCGCAGAGCTCTCGCAAACGTCATGCGGCAGCCAGGCTCGTGCCCAGCCGAGCCGATGGAGCGCGAGGAGGGCCTGGGCGTGCACGTGCAGCACTACGAGAACCTGCACGCGCGAGTCACCGTTAACAGTTTCCGTAAGTGACTTTCTTCCTTTTTCTCCTATATGCAACACCAGATAAACTAAAAGTTTGCATTTGAACTCGATCAGCAGCGTGCAGAGAACTGGGTCTCGTCCCTCGATATGGGGCACCGTGCCATCTCCCAGACTTGGGAAAGTAGGCTGGTCAGCCGGGACCTGATTGGCTGGCTGCTGGAGCCCGAGCTAAGTGAGCGATGTAGAAGAATAACAAGGGTTTGGGCTGCTTTGAGGCCAAGTCTTAAGTGCTTTTGTTTTTTTTTTCCTTCATTTTTTTTTTTCACTTTGGCAAAGTGCTTCTCTGGGGCATGCTGCATAGCTAACCGTGCACCGAGTGACCTAAATTTGCCAAGCAGAATAGAGTGAAGAAATCAAAGGAATTTACTGGAAGCATCGCCGAGAGAAATATATATATAAGCAGTCAGATGCCTGGCAGGGCAAGGCGGAGAGAGACGCCACGCAAAGCGATGTGGATGACGCGGTGCCTGGGTAGTTAGAGCACCTTCGAAAGGCATTAAACAAGATTACAGCAATCTATTAGGAGAGCAACAACTGCTCCTGTTTCCGAAATGTTAATCGGCGGACGGCGTGCCTGCCTCGCAGCCATGCTAAGCGCCGACACCACAGCAACAACAGAAAGCATCCCGGTGTCGATGGTGCTGTTTGCAGCCCCCGATTGGTAAAAGGAGATTTGAGGAACCAAATGATGCTGATTTGTAGCTTGTTGCTGGATGTTCAACTGAGCCCTTAAGGGCACGATGGATCGGAAACGCCGTGGCACCCGCCTTGCGCATTGACTACAGATCGGAGCGATAACGTGCTTCATTAAACGTATCACAGCTGCCTGTAAGTGTGACATGGGGACGGATGAGCGGATGAAATGCCTCTTCAATGACCTGAATAAGCCACTCATCCGGAGACAATTAAGTGAGTGGAGCGAGCCCACAGCCCGGAGCTGAAACTCTCCATTAACTGAAGGCGTCACGCGATCCGACTGGCACTGACTGCCAGATGAACTCCTCAAGATCTAAATCCAACACGTGCCGGAGCTATTAAAAGAGAACGGGGGGGTTGGGGTTTGGGATCCGGCCCCGCCCACCTTGGCTCGACCACAGGGGAGACAACACACTGTGGAAGTGGTGGGGGTCCAAGTGTGCTCACACACTCCAGAGGCATGGGTTCGAGCACGCTCACACACTCCAGAGGCATGGGTTCGAGCACGCTCACACACTCCAGAGGCATGGGTACGCTCACACACTCCAGAGGCATGGGTACGCTCACACACTCCAGAGGCATGGGTTCGAGCACGCTCACACACTCCAGAGGCATGGGTTCGAGCACGCTCACACACT
>JAODJU010000045.1:3847992-3863425 GCA_026776725.1 Gnathonemus echidnorhynchus | reverse complement strand
GGTTCGGGGGGGGGGGGGGGGGGTCGGGCAGAGAACCACGGCTCTGTGGGCAGCGTGGGGTGTCGTTTGGCGAGTGCCCCCCCCAGGCCCCAGGCTTTGTCCAGAATGCCCCTGGTCAGCTAGGGGTGGGCATAGTATGCTGTGTGATTACCTAGGGGGGGTGCTAGAGGGTGGTTGTGGGGTAACAAGCGCCCGGCGTGGGAGAGTGTCCTCGCACGTTGGCGTCAGTTTCAGAGTGGAGGTGGGGGGGGAGCATATCAGCTCAATGACGAACCCACCACGGCTGCTGAGGCCCCTCCTGTCTCACAAACATGCCCCTCCCCCTGAGTAGCCAGTCCCCACTGTGGAGTTTGGAAAAATGTCATGCCTTCCTCACAAAAAGTGCCAAGTGCACGTTCTGCATTTAAAAATACGTTCCTGTTGCTTTATGCAAATGTTTTTTGGTCGCGGATGACTGACGAAACAGTGTCAGACTAAGAGAGCATGTAGGTAAGCCCCCGTCCTCCTGGGAGGGAACAGCGAGGGTGGGCGCGATGGGGGGGGGTCTCCTGGTAGACATTATTGCAGATCTAATTAAAACCTCGTCTGTCAGGGAGACGGGAGGCTCTGGATGCCGCCCCCAGACACTTTTAGTATCTCACCCAGGGGAACAAGAGACAATTAAGGCACCAAATTTACCAAACGCTGCTCCGTCACATGAGGTTTCTGCATGTTGTTGGGGAGGCAGGTCGATTTTGTACGTGATGCAGACACCGGAATGGTCACCGAGGATGAAATAACGGTCCGGATCCCATCAGCCCGCTACACCGTGGATTGAGCCATCGGGCCGGAACGCCGTGTACCGTCTCGCAGTCGGAGACATGGCCGATGTCACCTCTGCCAGCGGCTGGGCTGTGTCAAAGCTGAGCGTTTTACCGCTGCGGTCTCTTTGTTCTGATTTGTTTTTTCTGGTTGTCATGGTTACCAGAAGAGTCAACGGAGTCGATGGTACCGCTGCTGGATCACTTTGGGGGTGGAAGGCTGGGGCAGAGCGTAAGTTCTCCTGACCAGCTCCTCCACCCCTGGAGGAGATCCCCCACCAGGCTTGCCCCGAATTCCCACAAAGCAGAGATGTGGGGATCAGAAGGCAGCGGCCAAACGGCATGTCTGCGGAATGTTCTAGGAGCACTTCCCCTCTGTAGATTTCTTCTGGCATATAGCAAGGCGAGCCTGGGAGATACACTGGGCTTTCTCTCCTTCCTTGCCCTCCATCGAGTGCACGCCGCTCCGTCCAAGGTCACTTTCTTGCAGCATTTCAGAGACGCTCCATCTGAGCCCAACTATGCAATCGATGTCTCATTACTGGACTCCAGTGTGGGAGGTGCGCGAGGGTGCAAGACCCCCACAAACAACTTTGCCCTCTGAAATAACGTCATTAGTAGAGAGACACCAAGCTTGTACGCCCCTGCAGCTCACATTCAGAGACGGAGAAGGGGCGTCTGTGTCAGATGCTGTGACCTCCAGGGTCCGCTGGACCACGAGTCTTGCAAACCCAATCATCTGACTGGCTGCTGGGGGACCTCAGCGATGGACAGACTTTCAGAACGTGCATTCAGTTCCTTGAAATACCGCCGCCCTGGTGGACATGGCGAAACAGGCATTGGCAGTTGACAGCCTCTCTTTTGGCATCTGTGACTCCTCTTTTGAATCCACAGGCGGTTGATAATATGGCAGCTCTGTAAAAGCAGTGTGGTATTCTTTGTGTTACTGCAATTTATTCAACGTGAATTATGTGATAGATTGTTCCTGATTTTTATAGCTAATGCCACCACCAGACCAAAATCCACCCCCAAAGCCATTAACGACCTACATCTCTGTCATAATTACAGCCCCTCTCACAACGTCCAATCAGAGGTTTCTTTTGTGTTGCCAGGCTGCACATGGCAACGGCCACGGGGCAGCAAAGGTTGCACACCCTTCGCTCTCTCAGCATGATTGGCGGTTGGGAAATCCGCGTTTCCTATGCTGGGGCGGGTGGGATGCAGCATCATTTTTCACTGGTGTGAAAGTCTAACAACTCAGCTGTGTAGGTAATATCCATAAAAAATTTCTACACGTACATTCATGCACACAAATCACTGTATCCCTGGTCTAGTAGGAAGAACAAAATGATGAGGTTAAATGAACAGTGGCATGATGGAGCCACAGGCTATCCTCGCATGGGGAACCTGCCGTGGTGCTGATCTGCAGAGATCAGCGGCAGGGGGAAATGGGAACAGCAACAGGAACGGGTGATGCTGTTCCCACCATGACCATGCATGTACCTCACCATCACCCATTAACCAGCGCCCAACGGCGTTTCCATGGAAAGGAGGAAACTCAGCAGCCAGGTTCTTCGCGGTTCTGTTACTTCCAGGAGATCAAGGAGAAGTTTCCAGTAGAAACATCAGGCCGCTTTGCAGTGGTGATGCATCGTCACTCTGCTCCTGCTGCAGTGCAGAGCCTGAGAACATCTCAGGTGGGCGTGGACCTCATGCCTGAGACTCCATGCTGACCAGGCCAGCTCCTGCACAGAGAGCAGATCCACAAAACAGGATGAAACATGTGTGCTGGGAGACCTTCAAAAGCGAGACACATTCAGAGCCACTTATCTAACCGTCACTTGGACGGACTCAGGTGGCTCAAATTTTACCGCATTGTTTGGTGACATGCTCTGTGAGATACTTACAAATGCATGGAGAAGGTGCACATGGACTGAGGAATGTGGGTGCAGACTTCAGTCTGCCAACAGGTGGCATGATGGTCAAAGAATCCAACTGCACACGCCGACTACAGATGCTGATGGGGTGAAAATTTGGTTTGTTAGATTCACCCAAGGTTTGCTTATGATTTGCTTATGATATGAAGGTTTGCTTAAATTTTATCTAAACGGTAGATCATGGCCAAGGCTGTATTATTGCATTTAGCTATCTTAATAAATGTGGTCAGGGTTGCATCATACCTATTATACAAATCAGAAGAACTTTTAAAAACCTTGAAGTTTTAGATAACTGCAGAGGAACAGCAGGCTGCAGGTAGGAGTGGATGTGATATTTAAACATAATTCAGAGATGGGTATTTTTGGCTGTGTTCAATGCAGAAAGGGCTACTCTTTAAAACGCAGTTACACTGTGAGAAATAGCACTTATGAATTGATCTCTTTTCAAAATATTTTCAGACACATTGTTATGCAAACCTGCATTTCACTGCAAAATCCCACTAGCAGCTTCTGTTTGTGTTTAAAGAATCTTTCCAGCGATGGGGTTTACCTGCCGCTCATGCAGCGGCCTCGATTGTTCAGATCACGTGATCATCACCTGGATGAAACGGCATGTCGGAAGATGACAGTTGAGTTTTGACATTCGAGTTTGCTTGTTCATACTTTTGTTGGCGAACATCATGCAAGGAGAAGATGAAGAGGATCATTCTTCAGCCTCAGGGTCCCTGGGAATATGGGGAAGGTGGTCCAGATGTCGGCAGCTGACAGGTAGCTGTCAGTATTTTCCTGGAGAGGAGCATAAACGCCGGCTCCATGCTGAACGTGCTTTCTGAGGGTTAGGAGGTATAAAGGGAAAACTCAACCAGGTGGATTTAGTACCAAGACACCTGCGGTACCTGGAGGTGAGAGAGGAGGGGTGGCAGGTGAGAGAGGTGGGGCTGTGGGTTAGAGAGGTGGGGCCGTTCAATGAGCCATCTGATCATGCAGCAGCAAAAGTGTTGTCTGCACTGGCACCTCGTGTGGATGGGAACATTTTCTATGTTGTCATGACAACTGCAGAGGGCCTTGACAGGCAGTGGAACGTCTAAGTAGCATAAAGGACCCACCCGACATGACCTGAGTGGGAACGGCCGAAGGTGATCAGCACCAGCACATTAGCACGTTAGCACGTTAGGCTGCTATAGTGCCGCCACAGGAGTTCACTCACGGTTTACAGCGGCGGTAACGAGGCAGCAGTCACCATCTGGGTGGGGTGTGGCTATGGTCTCTACTGCCAAGAGGTACGTGAGCAAGTCCACGTTTCAGCACAACTCCGAGTGATGAGCCGTCCTCTACACCTTCACACTGAAACCACTAATAACAGCAACAAGAACATCAGCCGCTACAGCAGCGTGCAGAGCCAGCCTGTCGGCGTGGCGTCACTGGGGGGGGCCGGGGTGCACAGGGTGGGTGTGGAGGGTGGATAGGCGACAGCCTCACACACCCTGTCACATGCCAGCAGACTCTGGGCCCTGGGGATGGTGGTGGCAAGGCCCCCAGCAGACACAGTGTGTTGGTGCGAAGGCTGCCTCTCAATGCCTCTCACTGCCATTCACTGTGCTGCTCTTTGCCGAGTTAGCTAGTGATCATCTAGAGCAGGGGTCTCCAACTCCGGTCCTGGAGGGCTACTATCCAGTAGGTTTTCTATCCTACCTGGCTTCTGATGAGCCACACCTGTTCTCAGGTAAATAACACAGGTAAATGATTCGACTCTAGAGAGTTTCAGTACTGCTGTACCCCGTGTGCTGCGTCATATCCTGTCTCACCCCCCCATACCCAGGTCTGCCCAGTCCCATCCTGTCTCACTGACCCCCCCCCCCATACACAGGTCTGCTGCGTGCCGTCCTGTCTCACAATGGGTTTACTTTGAAGCAGTCCCTGCCTGGTGATGCAACCAACAGAAACCAGTAGCACAGCATGTAAGGTGGATGGGGAGGGGAGCGGGCAGGTGGGGGGGGTGGGAGTCAGCGCTTTTACGAAGACGGCTTTCGGGGTGAAAATGCTGAGTGCTCCAGCTACACTGGAGGAATTCGACCCAGTGCTCCCCTGACAGCAGACTGATGCACCAGCAGAGACGTGCAGGGATGAAGCCCTGAACTTTTCTGGGTGTCACTCTGTTTCTCGAAGCTCATTCCCAGATGTCGCAGCGTCTTCAGAGTCAGGCAACCCGTCTCTAAGGTATCTCCTTAATCCCGGGATCTCACACATTAATAGCCCGGGGGCCACTGGCTGGGGGCCCGTCTCCTGAACAAGCTTTTTATTAGGCAAAAGAGAATCCAGACAGAATAAAAAATGATCTAATATTAATAATCTGCTAATCAGCAGTGGGGGAGGGGGGGGGGACTGGCAGCACAGTTTAGTGGAGTGATGTTACACTCACTGTGGAAATTGGAAGATTGATCTGCAGGCCAGATTTAGTGATGAATTAAAAACATGTCATAGGCGGGTACTTTGAGACCTCTGCCTTAAGTAAACATTTACCCAGAAAGACACCTATTCTGAATAGCGCCCCCCTCCAGCCCCCATGCCACTCTCATGCCGCTATTGAGATGTAGATGAGCTCCTTCGTTCAGAGGGCTGAGCGGGTCCTTTGAGGCGCCACGCAGTCGTCCTTCATCCCTGAGCAGAGGAGGTCTGACGCAGCTTCACGAAGCAGACACAGCGTCATAAAACAGACACAGCTTTGTGGCTCAGCAGGTTAGGCCTCTGTGCCTGATACCAGAAGGGTACAGGTTCGAACTCCACACTCAGCAGTGTGATGTCACCATTGGGCTTTTAACCCTGAACTGCTGCAGGGACTGTCTGACCCTGTTTTTCAGAAATTTATGTTGCTTCAGATAAAAAAAAAAAACATCTGCTGAATAAATAAAATGTAAGGAGTTCCTCTGCAATGAAGCAAGACCCACATGTGGCCCCAGTCTATGGTAAGTGGGCCCCAGCGGATTCCCAGCACATTTAACAGTGACTCAGGCTGTGGGTTAATGTCCATTACTGCTCTCCATTGCATCACATTGCTAAAATCTCTCTTTTTTGGTGTTAAAGCCTCAAGGGAGGGTGGCAGGTAATCAGTGCTTAACCGTGGGCCTGCTATGTTCATGCTGCTCACTGACTTTTAAGGCAGGCCTGTCATGTGATCTAGCGGCTGAACATCATCCATTACTCATTTTGGGTTTGGCCCTTATGAGGGCCCAGTCCCCTCCCCTCACATACCCTGTGTTGATCCCCCCCCACCTGAGATACTGAGTCAGCTTTTGCAGAACCGTCTCCAGGCTCAGACCCAGGACCAGAATGCACCCTGTTAACCCCGTTAGACAGCTGAAGCTGTATTTTAGGGTAACTACAGATGGCGCCACCCGCAGGTCAATCACGGAACTTCTGGTGATGCTTAACCACCCGCCCGCTGTCACGAGCATCGGCGTACACATTACACACAGACAGATGGGCCGTGACACAGCGCAGCTGCACAAGCCGTCTGCGCAGCCCTGCTAACTCACCTTATTCATGCACAGACGCTAAATGCCTGTTTGATTTCTTAATTAGCTCACGCAAATAATTAAATCTCGAATCTCAGGTGTTTTTTATGGACCGTCATTAATTATGCGTCTCTGATTAAAACGGATGTGGTGGCTCTGGGCTGAATGTTCTGTGAGATCCGGGAGGAGGTCAGGGAGCCGTCCGTCGGCTCGTCCCTGTGGGCCGACCCGCTCCCAGAATAATCCTTCTGCATTGTTAATGAGGTTTCGGGGATTTCTGCAGTTGTGGGGTCCCCGACCCCCCAATTCCCCGCCGCTCTGCCATGAAAAATTCGATGCCAGCAGACAGCCGGAATGAGGAGCCATTTTTTTCTGGAAGGGGCAGCAGGAAGGTGCAGAGACAGGGAGATTAATTAATTAATTAAGCAACTAAAGTCAGGTTCAGATCCCACTTCTGCCCCGAGTGTGGGCTGCCAGCACCATCTCCCGGTGTTGAGTGGTTGTCCTGCAGTCCAGAGCCGCCCAGGCAGGAGAGTCAGTGATGTTGGGTGTTATTCACAGCGTATGAGTGTGTGTGTGCGCCTATGCCTTGTGCTGCCTGGGGCGTTCTGCCCCCTGCTGGCTGGGATTGGCGCCACACCACTTCGTATCCCTGTGCTGGATTAGATGGAAATATTGCTTATATATGGTTGATTTATCTAAGTACACAAGATCATGACCTCATGACCTCTTTAGCCGTTACTGTCCTGACCATCCAATGTTAATGACTGTGATGTATTCTTAGACTGTAAAAGCCAGTAAAGAGCATGCTATGGGCGGATTGGGGGGGGGGAGGGTGCTATCTATATATCACTAAATCTTCATGGCCGGGTACAGACCGTGATGGGCTCAAATGCCAGTTCTTGTACAAGGCATGTTACCATCGATCAAATCGACAGCTTCCTCCATAATCAACACCCCCCCTCCCCCCCAGAGCAAAGTCAAGTCAGGGGTCTTCCAAAGAACTATTAGCCTTCACATCTCTGTGATGAAGTTATGAAGATTGAAGGAGTTCCCGTCGGCCAATGAACACTTTGAAGAAAGTTCCAGCATTCAGGATGAGCGCCACAGCCTTCAGGGAAGCGATGCTCTGCTCCCAGTAAAAATTATCCTCCGTTTCAGGTCAGGGAGCGGTCTCAAAAAACTTCTAGAAACTTCTTTCCCTTTTGGCCTCCTCTGTCAATGACAAACTGGTTTCCCCACAATGCCTTTCATCCGTCTCGCCTGTCTGACCCCGGGTCTGCCTCAAAAGCGTGTCTTTAGATTTAATTACAGGTTAAAGGCTCTCAAAGCCTTAAAGTCGCCCTCCTGACGAATGGACGGCTCGCCACTGCCAGCCGCTTATGGAGGAAGTCCTCCAGGTCTCCATTAAAAACGATGCGATCTTGTTTTGTCTGAAACATTTCCCAGGACAGACTGCGTAAGTACCTTCTATTTCCGGATATTTCCGAGCGGAGGATGTTCTGCAGCCGGCCCCGACTGTCTAGCGTAACAGCAGACGTCTGGGAGGTGTGGAAGTTTCTGGAACAGTTCAGATTTCTCAAGCAGTCTCATAGTGTCTTTCAGATCTCCAACCCTACAGGGATCTACGTCGTTACATATATTACTGATGGAAAGGGATGTCATTAAGCTCACATGGTCATGTGACTCGAACCTGCAGCCATATTGGCCACCAGTCCTGCCGGTTATCCGCATGGATTCTTGCCCTCCATAATTCATAAATCTTTGTCATCATCATCATCATCATCATCACAGCTGAATTGTGAGTGTTTTGCATTGATGATGAGTTTAATTTCCTATTGCCATACATTTTTCAACAAACATTATAATAATGAGATTTTATCGCACTCTAATAAAACATTTCTAGGAAGGACTACAAACAATAGAGGGACATGAGGTGTGGAGTAAAAAAAGACTAAATTACGAGTCTATGAATAAGTACAATGCAGGCTTTATGAGAGTGAGGGCAGGCTCTCTGTCTCCCTTCTACTGATGTGCAGTGTCACATGACTGAGATGGACTCACCAGACTGGACGACCTTTGGCCCAATGGGCCGGACTCTTAGGTCCTGATCCAGAGAGCAGCTGGCTTTTAAATCCATTCCCTGTATCGGTTCAGGGGAAGGTGGCCAGTAACAGCCAATGACATTTTAAGAACGTGTGACATCGACTCTGTGACAAATTGTCATCTTATCCGAAAGTGAAATTATATTAGTTTATGTCAGTTCAGCATCCATCTAGTCAGTGCCTGGGATTTTTATAATGCATTTTTATAGTACATTTCCTCTGCTCCCCTGTTGCTCTGTGAATTATATGTGGGTTTGTAGTGCAGATACAGCCACACTGTGTATTACGCTATTTAAACGAAAGCCTCTCTGTTTGTCAGAACAAAGGGTATATTTAAAAACACACACACGCACACACACACGCGCAGTGAAAGCTGTGCAGCCTTCCCTGCATGCATACACAATGCACTGTTGCATAGCAACGCACATGATAGGAAATGGACGAAATTGTAACCAAAGTGCAGTAAATTGATACAAATGCGGCCGATATCTCAGGGGCATTTTGGATAGCGTACCCCTTCCCTTCTAACTCCTACACCGCAAGGATGGCTGCCAGAGTCAGAGGATGAGGGGTGCACTGAACGGGACCCTGAAAGGCAGAGCGCGCGTGGCGCTTGGGGGGGGGGGGGGGGGGGGGGGGGGGGGGGGGGGGGGGGGGGGGGGTACTTGGAGGATGCGTGATGACCTGGTTTGCCGTGCGAGTGCCCACGGGGCTGAGGCACGGCTGCACCTCCCCAGAGCCTGAACTTCTGACCTTACGACACTAAATTAATGGCAAAAGCAAAGGGAGCCGGCAGAGCTGGGAAATAAGGGCACAGGAGCCTGAAATCATGATGCCTCTGATGCTTAAAAGCCTTAACCGTGTCTCTATCATTAGGGCGGCGGCGCACAGCGGGTGAGGCAGGAGTTATGGATGACATCTGCTCTATTTTAGGGTATCCAGAAGCACTAATGGCGAAAGTGAAGGCAGCACCTTCACAAGCAGCCGTAGCAGGTCTGAAGAATTACAACAGGGAGCCTACCGTCCCCCTTAATGTGCCGTACTGTTAACTGCTAGCTGATGTTTCAGAAAGTTCCAGAAACAGCACGTAGGTCTGCCTTTAGTTAAAGCAGCAGCTCGATGGCGTCTGCAGGTATCATCTATATGTCCTCCGGGGTTCTGACTTTGTCTTGGTTCTGTTTGTGCTTGTCGGGCTGACTCAAGCAAAGGTTCAATAAACCAGCAGACAGATTCAGAATACAGCTCAGAATATCAGGCTTACACCCGAAATGTAAACATCACCAGCCTGTACTGATCACTCTTTAGCCGTTAACGGCCGAGACCAGGTTTGTCACATAAGAAATATAAATCTTTCAGTGAGTAAGTACAGCTAGGCTGAACTCACAGCTGATGGCAATTTTACTTACATAAAAATGTTCTACGGGCAGAAGGAAAAATGATCGGTTCCGACAGACAACCAATCAGATTGTAGTGAAGGTGGGTCCAAGCAACTAGAGGGGGCGGGACCAACCAATCAGATGTTTTTGTCCCACCTCCTCTACTTGCTTGCATCGTTCTCTATAATCTGATTGGTTATCTCTCTGAACCAATCATTCTTCCTTCTGCCCTCAGAACATTTTTGTGAAAGTAAAACTCCTACAAGCGAGCTTAAAATGAACCTCCAGGTACAAATATAAGCAGTATTGGAGCAGGAACTACATAACAACTTCTTACAAAATAAGAATCTAATAACACCACTGTTCAATACTCAGGTACTCAGGTTCATTATCAAATGCGATGCCATTAGCTTCTGTCCCTATGGAGAGCACCAGTGTGACTATCCGGGCTCGTAAATGTGACATCGGCAATGTTTTGGATCCCTGCTGGACAGGCAGTCACATGAGCAGGCCCTTGGTAAGCCACGCCCCCCGCAAGCTCGCTCATATCCTGATCGTCGGTGGCGTTGTGGGTCACGTTCGCTCGGGAACTAGCCGGCAGTGTGGATTTCTAAAGACAAGCTGCATCTGCTGTTAGGCAAGACACAGTAACTATGCTGACAGTGACACTGAGAAGAGAGACATAGTGTGGATTTTGTAGTTACTTTCTCACACTGTTTTATTCAGAACCCAACATAGCTGAAAGTATTTTTTCACAAGATAAAACAGAAGAATGACCCGATTTCGGTTATAACTCAATTTTGATCTTATATATACAGTTACGCAGTTTTGCTTGTGTAGGGCAGCATGGATTCCTGCACTGCATGATGTCTCCTACCTCTGCTTTTAATATCATCCAGAACCCAGACAGCATCTCACTTGTAACAAAACTGCTCTTGTGTCATCCCGTGTCCTCCCCGCAGATGGCGCCATGAACAGCCTGGGCCCCACCCCGACCCTGGTGCCGACCATGACCCAGCCGCACCCGTACGCAACGCTGGGGGGGCCGGTGACGCACACCTACAATCAGCCGCCACTGGCCAAGGAGCTCAACAAGTATGCGTCACTGAAAGCAGTAGGTAAGGCCGGCCGTGTCAGCACCTACGAACTGACGGGCTGAGGGACCCAGGGGCTCGTGGTCCAACGGTTTATACTCTTCAGCGCCGTCTCATTGGTCACGGGATTTTCCCTGTTGTAAGGGCATAACACCATGTGATGTTGCAACGTCCAATCAGCAGCCACATTCCAGTTGCGCCAGCGTACACTGAGCAAGTACAATGGCTAATCACCTAAAGCTCTAACCGCAGAAGGTTTAAGCTTCAAAACCTGTATCAATGATTGCGGGGGGAGGAGGGTGGGTAAGGATCCTGGAGCCCCGTCAGGTCTGAAGATCAGCAGGATCGCAGTCTGACAGGCAGCTCTTATTCATAGAAACCGCGGCGTGTCAGAGCGCCAGGTGGGGGAGCTCTGCTCAGGCCTCTGTGTGTGGCGGCATGGATCAGTGCGTGCTCACCATTAGCCTGGATCGGACCCGCAGACAGTTCGGCGTGACTACTAATTACAGCTAGACTGGGTCCCCGTTCCAGTACAGACACGGCCGACTGGGAGCATCTCTGTTAATCAGCACAGGGGAGTGGATTGGCACTATCCATCGGAAGCTGGAAGAAAGCTTCTGCAAATGTGCCTTCTCAGTCACATCAGGACCAACCTGGCCCTACCCACAAAGCTATGATGAGCTAAGCTAAGCTAGCGCTAAGCGAGAGAGCCGGGTATTGTGTTTCGGAATTAGGGTACGCTGTGACATTCATCCAAGAACTTCACTAGATACACAGCAGGATGACTGTATGGAGATTATTTCAGTGCCATTTTCCAGGTCTATAAATGTAATGTATCCCCAAAAATGGGGATTTTTTTTTGCAAATATACACAGGCAACTAGTGTCACATTGCCAAAGGAAGTCACGTGTCCCAGCGAGCCAATGAGAGAAGCTGGGATTTTATCGGGCACTTCTCATTGGACGCTGCCTCCGGCAGACGGGAAGAAATGCAAAGCTGTGCAAGGCCACCGTCATAATGCTGGGTGGGGGGGATAATGCAGATGCTGTCCCAGGCTATAGCCCAGGGCCCCGGCAGACCTGCCTTGGGGAAAAAGGAATTAGCAGCAGCCGGGAGTCCATGCTGATGTCAGCGAAGGGCCCCCCCAGGTACGTTAATCAGGCCCTGCCTAATGCTCCCAGAGAGAAAGTTCCCAGGTGGAGGAAAATTCAGGTGTGGGCCACAATTCATGAAGAGTCCCCTAGGGGGCTCCGGTGGGAACGTGAAAACGGCAGAGATTCTTCTAACGCTGTGGTTACAGAGTGTACTAGACGGTTCTGCGGGGGTGGAGGGAGGACCAATTTAATCGAACGAAAAACATATTTCAAGTTTCACCGCAAGGGTTATTAAAACATTCACACTTTGCTTTAAATAACACGGTCAGTGTCGAATCCCCGTGGCCCAATCAGTACGTTGTCATCCGACTCATAAAACAGGTGCGGTCACCGGCGGCGTGGATCAGACACTTAAAAATGGAACAATACATGTCATTTGCCCAGGGAGCTGGTGATATTTACTTCAGCTCTTCTGTCATAATGGCCTCCCCTTCCACGCCCACAGAAACCTCGGCCCGTGGCCGGCGAGTTGATAAGCCGCGCATCCAGAAATCAATCCGACGCTTCTCTGTCCCCAAACGCTCATAAGGTCACTGTATTGGATTTCTCCCAGACACCGGCTCGCAGAAGCAGCACCCTAATATAGGCACTGCGGCTCAGCTTCTGCACATATTTGAATCTGCCCCCTCTGTCCCTGGACAAACAGGGGACCAATTATTTGAATGTCATTTACCAAAAAAAGAATCCGTTCAGATTTCACTTGAAAATGACTGAGCTGAGAACCTCGTATCCCCGATATCATACCCCACGCAGGCGACGTCTTACGTAAAGAAGTCACCCGCTATCGACCCCAAAGCCAGACGGCTCCCGTGTGGCTAAATTAAAGATGGCCGCTTGCCTTTCACTGTACTGGACACAGCAGAGTCTCTGGCAGAACCCTTTCAGGTCTTTCACTTAAAGACCAGTTTAGAGTGGGGAAAAAAATACATGATATTAAATAAATAAATCTGCATAAAATAGCAGGGATGGATTTAGGAAGCCATAATTTAGTGTGTGATGCTTAACGAGTAAACAGAGGCATGTTTGCAGTCACTCTCGGGTACTAATTATACAAACCACCTGGACAGAAGCAACCTCATCATAAAGGAGTTTGTCTTAATGGCCGTATGTGTGGATATTTCATTTTGCGAGTGGGATCAGCTTAAAACATTTTGGGGTTATTAAACCCAAATGTTGTGAAATTCTATTTTTCAGGCAGGGATGTGTAGCGACGGAGCCACGGAGTCTTGTTGGGGGCAATTTTGAGAGAATTTAATGGCTTGTCACTCAACCGCAGTCATTTTAAAACAAAAATAAAGCCACAGAAAATGACAGCTGCAGATTGAGGCGTGCGGCTGAGCGGCGGCGCAGCGAGACAGCTGAGACGCGGCTGGTGGGTCGCGATCCGCCCCGGTCCGCCCTGTATGGAGATGCGTCGTCAAACATGACTGGGTTTGGCCTGATCCGCAGAGCCGTGAGACGGTGCAGCTGCATATAAACCAGGCAGGTTTCGTTTGTGCTTTTTAACAAATGGGTCGTTAATTAGGGAGACGCCAGGCCCCTGCCTCTGAGCAGACTACGGGGGCTGGATTCCTAACGGCAGTGACTCTTTTGAATCTTTTCCTCCCTCTCCTGTGCCGGCTGAGCCCTGTGCGAGCGTACCGTGGTATCCCAGAGGCATTCGGCAGGAAACATCTAACGCAATTTGTATTTTTATAAAGATAGCTAATTTCGAAAGCGCGTTAACTTAACCCCCAGCTACCCACAGTGCCAGCACACCCATAGCTGAAGCAACAGACGTCGACTCACAGAGACACAAAGGCGCCAATTGGCCGCAGAGACGTCAGTACAGAAACATGAAGGTTTTGGCAGTAAATATGGAGGGGACACGCCCAAACACGCAACACGCTAAGAAGGCCCGTGAATGGCAGCGTGGCACGGCACACGCGTGCCCAGGATCATGCACTAAAAGCCTGAACTTGGCACCTTAATTGATTGTAAGGGTGAATGACCGAGGAAGGTAAATTATTAAATTAGTAATACGACAAATACCAAGAAAGAGTTATGGCTAAGGGTAAGATGAATTATTCAGTGACTCATAACCATTTAAATGTTTTTATCTTCTCATTTCATCTTTTATTTCCCCGCTGAGTCGCAGATATAGAAAGCAGAGCCTTTCCCCCCAAATGAATGTAAGCTTTTATTAGGCTGTCAGACAGAATTGTCGGCTGACGGCGTGCGACGTGGAGGCTAACGGGGACGCTGCTGCCGTCGGCGCTCTGCAAATCCCTCGAGCCACAGGCCGATCGTGGGCGTTTTATTTCGTGTCATTGTTCGAGAGTAACGCCGCTTGTTCACTTAGAGGCCAGCAGAAAGCGTTATCTGCACCCAGTCACAGAAACTCTACATCTAATAAAAGTGAAAGGCTTGAGGCCTGAGGCCTACCCCCCACCTGAGCCTGAGGCCTACCCCCCAACTGAGCCTGAGGCCTACCCCCCAACTGAGCCTGAGCTGGGCTGATAACAGGTGTTGAAATTCAAGCCCCACTGAAAGTTTGGGTGCTAAAAATGCAGTTTTGATTTGTTCCCTTTGTAGGCGAATATGTACAGAAAGAAGGGCCAGACTAGCATTGTGCCAGTCAGAAACATGCTAAAGGCTGGCATGTGCCAGGCTGAAACATGCTAAACGCTGGCATGTGCCAGGCTGAAACATGCTAAACGCTGGCATGTGCCAGTCAGAAACATGCTAAAGGCTGGCATGTGCCAGGCTGAAACATGCTAAACGCTGGCTGGCATTGTGCCGGTCTGAAACATGCTAAATGCTGGCATGTGCCAGGCTGAAACATGCTAAATGCTGGCATTGTGCCAGTCGGAAACATACTAAACGCTGGCATTGTGCCAGGCTGAAACATGCTAAACGCTGGCATTGTGCCAGACTGAAACATACTAAACGCTGGCATTGTGCCAGTCAGAAACATGCTAAACGCTGGCATGTGCCAGACTGAAACATACTAAACGCTGGCATTGTGCCAGTCAGAAACATGCTAAAGGCTGGCATGTGCCAGGCTGAAACATGCTAAACGCTGGCATTGTGCCAGGCTGAAGAATGGTAAAATTGAAATGCTAGAACTTTCTGAGCCCTCGATCACTTCTAAGGAGCCATCGGCATCGTTTTGGGTGAGCAGCACGGACGTCTTGGTCAGGGAACTGTCACTGAGCAGCAGGCTGAGGTCATGGTTTGGAAGTGCTAGCCCTGACCCCCCTGCACGGGGCGGGGGGGGGTGATATCCTGCTTACCTGATTTTGTCTCCTTTCAGCGGAAAAGGCCAATGACAACTTCTACGTGAATCGCCGGCACCTGACTGACCTGAGCACCAAGGGCAGCCTGCCGCTGCACCCCGTGCGCCTGCAGCACAACACACCACCCTTCTACGCACCCGAGCCCCTGGTGGCCCCACCGGCGCCCCTCCCGACCCC
>JAODJU010000045.1:3798452-3812338 GCA_026776725.1 Gnathonemus echidnorhynchus | reverse complement strand
GGGGGAGGGAGGGGCTTCGTGTTGCTCATCCCCAGCAAACCTCTCCCCTGTGTGTTCAGTCACAGTCTTTTTGCCCCCCCCAAACCATTTTTTGGTTTTGTTGCCTGTTCCTTCCTGTAATAACATCCCTGTTCCTTCATGTAATAACATCCCTGTTCCTTCCTCCCTTCCCTTGTCACATGTTACCCTTTGACCTCCTGCGCTTAAAGGTGTTACAGACAGGTCCTGGGTAAATTACTCAGGGGCAGTGTGCCGGTCCCTCTGTAGGGCGGCGCTATGTCCCGGGCAGCTGGAGGCCAATCACATTCATTAAACTGGACAGCAAGACAAAGACGAAGGGCGCCCCCTTCAGACACGCAGCTTAGGTCTCCCCACCCAGACTCATCCTTGTTGGCACGTCAGGTAAATTAATGACTTTGACACAGAGGGTCACACCAGGAGGCACCAAGGCAGTAAACCTGACAGAGAAAATGTCACATCCTCCATAATTCACACACAGCAAGCTTTCTAAGCATGCCCTGCGGGGGGCAGCGGCGAGCGATCTGCTCACGGCTGTCTTCCAGTCAGGGTGAGCACTGGACTCGTGGACTATCTCTGCAGAGGCCCAATTACTTTCTTACTGTTCTTGGCCAGTACCAAAGCCAGCCACACCTGGCCTGTCGCCAGGGACGATCATTATGGGCTGCAAAAAGCTGAGCTGGAGCCTAGTTCAGATGCCTCCCATCTGTGCCGGATAAAGTGAAAGCTACAGGATTGGTAGCAGGTTTCTGAGAAGCTCCCAGCTGCCCGGACACCTCGACACCAGCTCATTGCCACCTGTTGGCACTTTCCTGGGGGGCCTGGTGAAGCTGGCATCCAGCCAACCCTGACGTACAAGCAGCCTGGGGGGACAGAGAGGTCCCAGTGGAGCCTCGGAGGTATTTATCCCCAGAAACTGGATGAATGACCATGTCTGAAGCATGCAGAGAGACGCTGCAGGTCAGGCTTCATCCTCCAGAACCAATCACAAGACTCAGCTGCCATCTCCTCAGCCAGATGCCCCCCCACCCCCTCCCCCCACAGTCCCCCTCCAGCAGGTGCTGCGCGCCTGTCCAGTCACTGGCCAGGCAATGGGGAATCATGGGTAAGCCAACAGAAAATGGGCTTCCCGCTCTAGGATCGAGCGTGTCGGCGAGTGGAGAGGATCCGCTTGATCAAACTCATTTTGGGCACGGCGCAAGTGCACACGCCACCACGGTGCACATCAATCATCACCGCATCCACCCACTATCTCTCTTGGGAATGCTGGGAATGCCAGAAGCTTATGTTAAATACCAAAATAACTGAATAACA
Organism: Gnathonemus echidnorhynchus; assembly: GCA_026776725.1. NCBI lineage: Eukaryota > Metazoa > Chordata > Actinopteri > Osteoglossiformes > Mormyridae > Gnathonemus > Gnathonemus echidnorhynchus. The sequence goes on along the minus strand of JAODJU010000045.1, from coordinate 3,811,006 downwards.
GGATACTAAACTGAGGGATATGTCTCCATGTGTGCTTAAAGGAAGACTGTGGTTTGCAGGTCAGACGCAGAAGTAGCATGAGGTTTGTTCAGAGCGACTTGAAGAGGTGATTTCCAAGCCAATGAGAAGCTGGCTGAAGATCCACCTGACCGTGGTGAGCCAATGACACAAGCGTGATTAGAGTACTGCTCAGATCCTCCCCTCTCCTCCGGGGGGGACATCATGATAGGAGTCACCCATGATAGGAGCCAGCAGATGTGTGAAAATGTCAAGTGTTTCTGTTGTCCAGTGTACAGAAGTACTTGGTTCTCCACTAAGACATTCCCTCAGTACATGATAAAATGTCGCTCATACTTCCACTTTGTTTGATTTACCGTTAGATCTGCTCATTCCGAGTTCCAAACTGTCCTTTTCCTTCCTAATTATCCGAGATTTAGCCATAAAAGGAACAACGCAAAGTTCCAGGCATCACATTTCAATGAGTCTCATTCAGCGGAATGGCTTCCGGATCCTGTCTCCTGGCTCTGTGAGCATCAGTGTTTCTCCTGCGTTGGCGAAAGCGCCGAAGAAGAAAGTTTTAATTGGGCTTTCAAGCCGTCATGCGGAGGAAGCAGCATGTGCGGAAAACTCTGAAGGGCCGTCAGCCGCAGAGCTTGGGGACGATAAAACCATAGATCCACTCTGTCGCAGTGTTTCACAATCCGGTCCTCGGGGACTCGCAGACGGTCCTCGTTTTTGCTCCTCCCCAGCTCTCTACTGGGAGCAAAAAATGTGGACTGCCTGGCAGGGAGCTGGGCGGTGGCAAAAACGTGAACTGGCTGGAGGTCCCTGAGGACCAGATTGGGAACAGCACCATAGACATGGAGGCCCTACCTGCAGTCACTCATTTATCTTCTCCTCTCAGTTCCTCCTAAACCCCTGTTCTCCTCCCCTGCTCCTTAGATCTCCTATTCTTCCAGCACAGTCTCCTCCTGTCACACCTGTCCCAAACAAAGAGGAGGTTCTCTCATTAAGAGTCCGTCTCTGAAGTTCTGTAAATGGTGCAATTAGTTTTCCCTACTAAGGATTTACATGTCGCGTTGCGAGTAAATGGGTGACAGGTGCACCATCTGGCAGGGCTCCGCTACTTAAAACAGACGGCAGGCGGGCGACACAAACATGTTGACAGTCCAATTTCCGGCCCGACTTTCCCGTGCGTGTTTACGGAGACATGCTGTGAAATCCCACGCCGGTGACTCCGCCCATCTCTCTCTCAGTGAGATTTACACCACTTCCATGTCAAGTGACCTGTCCTTAACTGCCGATCTCATTAATTTATCTTGTTAATTTATCTTGTTAATTTTAATATGACACGCCGTCTTCCATACTTATCAGGAAAAAGGCGGCGCCAATCCTTGGAAACACAGAATATGTAACAAAATTACAAGCAACGAGAGGAAGATTAGCATCTTTCTCTGACATTATTTGCGCAATTCTCTTATTATTTATTGTCGTGTATCATCTGTCTATCTACAGTACTGTGTAGTCATAGGAAACCACAGAAAATTATATTTAAATGAATCATGTTGGTGCAAAACTATGACATTATGGGTGTCTAAGTGTGCCAGACATTTCAAAATATGTCCGAAAATTACCACAGTATTTGCAAAAATCGCCCAATACAAATATATTTTTTCGACTACTACCCCAACTTGTCTGGCTAACCAACACCTTATTGAGTTATTTAATAAATCAAGTTAATAAATCGAGTGGGTGGAGAAATTTAACAAACACATAGAATGGCTGAGGTGCCCCTAAAGAGAGGTTTTGGAACCAAAGCGGAGTTTATCAGTAACTGGAGAACAGACAAAATTCTTGCTCATTTTTATTGTGACCATTCATTTGCATATGGCATGATGTTAAATTGTTTATATAACAAATAATTGTTCTTCTGAGCAAATATACATTTCCAACCCAGATAAATAGCCAAAGATTTTTCCTTTGACTGCCTAAAACTTTTGCACGTACTCCTACCTACCTACCTACCTACCTACCTACCTACACTTATAAGCAGGAAGAGGGGGAGTCTGTCCTGTGGAATGCCCTGTCTGGTGTGCAGCACCAGGGGCATCAGATACCATGACAAATTCAGAGAACCCAGCACTTTGTAGCCCCCCCCCCCCCCCCACAATTCAGCACCCTCCACCTGGCGACTGAAAGTGCCAGCAGCCCTTGCTGGGGCCCGTGGTGTCCAGCAACTGCACACATGGATGTTCAGCTTGTGGTTGTGGCATTTTAACTGTTACATTGCCGCTCTGGCTTCTGCACACCACCCATGACGGCCCGGCCTCCGCTGCCTCCGTGGTCCAGCTGTGCGGCCAGGCGGAGAGCTCTCCAGTTATTTACAGCTCTTCACGGAGATGCCAGCACTGCCTGGGGCCCTTAATGGTGGCTGGGCGCTGGGGGCCGGCAGTGGGCCCGGACTGGAGGGGCCCGTGTACAGGTGTGAGCATTGACATGGAGATGAGGCGCTCGACAGGGCTCAGCCTCGGGCTGCCTCCAGGAAGCCAGGGAAGGTGCGGGTGGGGGGCGGGGGGGGCCTCTTTCAGCCCAGCAGCCCCCCCAATGCGCCGACGCGTGTTCAGCTGAGGCCCCAGTGTGCTCAGACTGGGCCTGATCTTCGGAGCCCAGGCCAACTGCACTGGACCCCCCAGGGGTGGTGGTGTATAACTACCCCCCCCCCCGCCATCGCTTTATCAGTCTGGGTGGGGGCAGGTCGGCTGGTAAATGAGCCGGCTGAATGGGGCTCATGGAGTGAACCACAAAACGGGAAACTACAAACGACATCGCAGACCACAAACAAGGACTACGCGTCCGCTACGCGCCGTCACCCACACCTCCTGAGCCAAGCAGCGCAGAACCTGTGACAAATGCTCCTCCCTGGGGTGTTTCTGGGCGTAAAGTGAGCGACCTGCGCCTCCATTCACATGGGCACGCCCGCCAAGCATCCATTAATGCAGGTTTTGTGCTAGGAGTTTCTAAGAATGAGATCTTATGGCATTTTCTATGATTCCTCATCAGAACCACATCTGCGGGGAAACACAGATTCATCGCATCAAGTAAGATGCCTGCTTTCAAAGCTCCTTCTAATCCACCCTCGTATGTTAAAAAGAGAGAAACGCAGGCAGGGAAGCGTACAGCCCCCGGGCCTCGCGTCTGATTCCTCCTGACACCCCTGGGTAACTGACTCCCCTGCTGGGGGGTGGGCTTGCAATAGGTGAATAGAGGCTTGAGAAATAGGGTGATGTTTTTGCTGTAGGGCTGGAATGACGACGTGGGGGTGATCATGTGACCTGGGCGAGTTCTTTCGGCTCGTTCCGGGCGCCGGGGCGGAGGGACGAGCTGAGTGCAATACCTCAGTCAGCAGGGGTGTCTTCCTGTGTGATCCCTCAATAACACACACACACACAGCTTTGTAATTATATCTTTGTGGGGACTCTCCATTCATTTCTATGGGGAAAACTCTAATCCCAACAATGATGACCTTAACGCCTACCCTGCCCTAACCTTAACCATAAGTATCCAGACTGAATACAAGTCTTTGAGCTATTTTAGCTTTTTGATTGCATTCGGAGATTTTTATAAAATTGAGGTCATCCTTGTGGGGACCAGAAAATGTCTCCCCAGTGTAAAAAGTTACAGGTTTTTATCACAATGTATGGAAATCTCAAAATCACAATGTAATAATTACAAAAACATGAATGATAAACAAAGGCACTGTTATGATAATCAACCACAGATTCTACAACTTCCCCCAGCTATATTGGGACATGAAACTCGACAAATTAGGCAGAAAATAAAATCCATTTGGAAAATTGCAGGGATGGATGCGGACACAGAGGAAATCTGCAATTAGGAAAAGCTGAATAGCGGCATCTGTCAGCAGATAGGGGCGCTGTGTCCGGCTCTGTGGCAGCTGAAGGGTACTGAGTCACCTGGTGTGAGGGGGATGGAGGAGGGAGAGATGAAGAGAAATGGGAGTGACAGAGACAGTAGGAAAGAGAGGGAGAGACAAAGAAACAGTCAGAAAAAGAGACAGGGAGAGACTGAAACAGAGACACAGAGACAAACACAGAGACAAAGACACAGAGATGGAAGGACAGAGACAGACACAGAGGGACTGAAACAGAGACACATAGACAGAGATAAAGACACATAGATGGAGGGACAGAGACAGACAAAGAGAGACAGAGACACAGGGACAGAGACAGACACAGAGGGACAGAGACAGACACAGAGGGACAGAGACAGAGAAACAGGGACAGAGACAGAGCCAGATACAGAGGGACGGAGACAGAGACACAACAACAGAGACAGAACCAGACACAGAGGGACAGAGACAGATACAGGGATAAAGACACATAGATGGGAGGACAGAGACAGACAAAGAGAGACAGAGACAGACACAGAGGGACAGAGACAGACACAGAGGGACAGAGACAGAGACACAGGGACAGAGACAGACACAGAGGGACAGAGACAGAGACACAGGGACAGAGGGGCAGAGAAAGAGGGACAGAGACAAAGACAGATACAGAGAAACAGACACAGAGGGGTGGGGACAGAGACAGACAGCTGTCACTGGTGACAATGACGCAGCACAGGCCATGCAGGAGGAGGCTGGCTCTGTCTCTCTCCATCTCTCTGCCACAGAGGGTGACACACTTAGGCATGCATGCCATGACCTTTATCTCTGATGAATATCGATCAGCACGGGCAGAGATGGGACGAGGCCACGCGTTAAGCAGCAGATTAAACCTGCTCTGACCTGGCAGCCAGGGCCTCCCAGAGCTTCTGGAAACATCACTGTGAGGCCACTCATGTGCATAATGGCCCTCGGTGTACCTGAACAAATTTACAGAGTGTGTCAGGAGCTGTAGGTACTGATTTAATACGAATATAGCAGGAAAATCATCAGGTGACATGGTGGGGGGGGGGGGGGGGGGGACTTCAGAGTGAAGTGTAAGATAATTATGCATACTGCCTTATCAGCAGCATCCACACGCCATCGAAGGGCCCAAAGAAAACAGTCGCACATCTCAAAGCCAAGTGGAATGTCACCCAAAAAAAATTCCAGGCCGATGAGCATAAATCACCACGTGTGTCTTCTACTCAGACACACAGATCGCCCACAGCGCCCCCTAAGGGCCAGGAGGGCCGGGATTTAAAAGTATGGGAAAAGGGAATCATCCTCTGAAGGCCAGGAGTGAGGGCGCCCCCTGCTGCTCACCGTGGAGACTCCCACTGAGATCCCCGCTCCCACCCCTCTATTAACCCCCCAGGACTCCCGTTACACTCTGGCCACACCCCCATCCACCTGATGTCCCAATAGGCTGCTGCACTCCCCCTGCCTCCCCCAAACGAATCCTCCTCACTCTCTGAACTCCGCTTACTAACCTTGTACCCCTTGCTCCACCCCCCCCCCAGCTACCACCATAATAAGTACCACACGACAGAACGGGAGCCCTAACAGAGAAAGGTGTCCCTTTATTTAGCTGCTGAGCACCTGCCCAGTCGCTTGACCGCCTGCCGTTTTCGTCTGTAAACCGCAGGGCTCGCGTGCTCACGCGGAACAGGGAGAGCTGCACACATCCTACCATAAACACACACGGCGCATAAATATCAGCGCCGTCAGCTACTCGGCCGCGGACAACGCTGGCGCTTAGCGAAAATAACAGGCATAAATCGGTCTGCAGCAGCAGGATAGACAGCCGAGCGAGCAGAGGGGTCAGGGCACCTGGAGCTTTGGCTGACATGCTTACTATCCCGGACTTATACGCAGCCTGGGAGGATACGCCCTGAGGGGCATTAAAGGTGTGAAATTCAGCCTCTAAAGACACAACACACCCCCACCTGCCCCCATCAGCCAGCCTGTGATCCCGTTCCAAGCAGATAGGGTGCTCTGTCCAGCCCACGGACGGTGTCTCTCTCTACCTCCCACGTTCTTCCTTTGACCCCCCACAATGCATTTCTCTCTGAATTCCTCAGTTCTCATGACAGTGATTAAAGTGAACTAAAGCTGAAATCTCCCAAGGAGAACAAAAAAAAAATGACTGAGCGTTCATTCGGTGGCCTTCGCTTCTTCAGATGCGCCTTTCTGGAAGGTTCCAGACGTCTTCTCCTTGGCTACTGCCCACCTCGTTCTTTACTGCCTTTTCTTCTGACCCGTATTTAGCTGTGTCACGTCACTGGTTTTCTTTCGTGACTTTGCACAGGATGGCGTGTTCTCTGGCAGCAAACAAGAGGCATTTCTGCATGGACACTATAATATACAGCCAGCAGGGATCTGATCTCAGTGCAGCCAATGTCTCTCCCCATGGGCTGTTCACATATGCACACGGCATTCAGCCACATACCACAGGGCATTCATAAGCTGTTAATTTTGTTTGTAAGACTTCAGTAATTTCACATTCCTACTGCAGATCCCGGAAAATTATGCATCTGAAGATTACTTGTAAATGATGCTCTTTATATCTGATTTTAATATAATCACACCCCAATCCGCAGCCAAATCCTACTAAAGGATATTCAACCAAAAGCTCTCAAATTCTGCTTCCTCCTAAACTTGATAAGCCAATCAAAGTCAATGGGATTAACTGCAGCCAATCGCTGCCAGTCAAAGTCAATCGGGGTTGACGGCAGCCAATCGCTGCCAAACAACGTCCATTGGGGTCAGTCACAGCCAATCACAGTCGACCTGCCATGTGTTCCAAGTGCTCTCAAAAGTCATCAGATGTCCAACAGAAAGAAAAAGGCGCAGCTCGACTCCGTGACTCAGACGGGCCGTTTTTTTTACCCATGTCAGTCCTCAGAAATGACAAATTCGAGCAAGCTGCTTGGTTCCTCTGGAAACAAAGGAAAAGACGTGGAGAGCGAGAACCCGGCGGGCGGGGAGGCAGCCAAGGGGACGGCGTGAGGCTCCAGCCGGCTGTGAAGCTCCCCGCGTCTCTGTCAGGGTTACATAACGCTGCAGAATGGCGGAATAATGCCTCTTTCAGACTGATACTCTGGTAGGCAGGACTTCTTACGCACATGCTGACGGCCACAGCAGCAGAGAAACACACAACAATGCATGTACATCACTTCTGAGGTGTGTTATTAAAGGACAAAGAGAGCCCCCTCCCCACCCAGACCTGCCCCTATCTACAACTGGGGTCAGCTGGCTGAAGGGTCACGCCTTAGGGCCCTATGGGCACCCTGGGAGCCGGAGGCTGCTCAGTAGATCAGCCAATCATGGCCCTTTTGATGAACAAGCGCCAAGGGGGGGGGGGGCAAAGTGAAGGTGGGCCTAATGGGGGGGGATGGACCGGTCCCTGGATCCCAGGCCTGCAGAGGAGGTCCAAGTTCATGAGTCGCAAGCAAAGACAGGAAGCTTCTCTCCTATCTAGGAAGGTGTAGAGCATACAGCCTCACTTGAAGACCAGGATTCTTCTATTATGTCCACCGAACATTTACATTTACTTATTCAGCAGACTCTTCTATCCCATGGGGGGATAAGGGCTCTTGCTCAATACTGTAACACTGGGATTTGAACCAGCAACCATCCAGTTGTAGGCACAGCTCCCTAACCCACCACATATTGCCCCCAGGAGCCCCAAACTCAGCACCACTTATAAACAGCACAGGGGGCACAGTGTCAGGGATGACTTTGTTTTTGGTGTTTTTTTTTAATTCTGAAAAAGCCCTGTGTTTGTTTTCAAGCTCACAAAGGACAGGAGGCCCTCGGAGGTGAGAGGCGGCTGTAAGTGCCCCCCCCTCCCCCAATCCGACCCGCGCCTGTTGTGTAAGATTATTCCCGTTAAGAGGACAGCTGCTGTGGCCTCTTCAGCTCCACAAAAACACAGTGATGGGCGATGCGGCTGAGGATATGGGTGTGTTGCAGCCTCCGGCGCTCGACACGCTCAAGCGCTGAAGCCGTACAGCAGAAATCCACCAACAGCGGCAGCCCAGCTCGGTAAGAGGGTGAAAAGCCAGGACGGGGACAGCTGATGAACTTTTTGTTAGGTAATTCACTTGAAATCCGGGGTCTAAAAATGGATCACGAGTAACTTTGAGGTCAGTGAGCAGTTTAAATCCGTAAGGTCCATCGCAATTCATGCATGCAACGTGCCGACGGGGAGAGCGACTCTGAGTCATGCCATTAGGAAGGTAACCGTGTTTGGGAAGCGGGTGCTACGCACTCCTGCAGGGAAATCTCTCCTCAACCTGCCCCACATCACCCCCCAATGGTGGGGAGAGTATTAGTCACCCTGGAAGAGATGCCAGTCCATCACAGGGCACATACACGCAATCACATACTGTGGGCAATTTTGAGTCACCAATCAGCCAGGGATGAGAATCAGACCCAGTATACAAGAACCATTTTTATAAATTGGAGGTATTTCTTACAGTAGTAAATCACAGCGGACGGCCACCAGGGAGTCAGACGTGTACATATCACTCTTTATGTGTTTGGCAAGGCTTACGTCATAAAGGAGAAGTGGGAGCCCATGACCCCCTCCCCCCCAGAGCGATGGTAGCATCCGCTCTGTTAGGGATTTTGCAGAAGTCAAGTTAAAGTCAGCTTCACGCTGCTGGCTCAGCCACAGATGTCCTCCATGATGGAGGAGCAGAGATATAAGGATGTCAGAGGGATTGAGCAGATCTCCAGTAAAATGACAACCTGACGGACTCCTGCTATGTCTTACAGTCCTCCTGCCAAGAGGAGAGTCAGTGCTGCTACTGGATACAATATGACCAAAACCTATATTAAGTCATAGATCAAAAGCAAAATATCTGTCTTATTCCTACCAAACTGGCCCTCCTCTTGGAATGCAGATATAAGTGGGAATTTCTGGACTCCCCTACACAGTGCCCTAAGGAGTCCCCTACAGAGTGCCTCAGGAAGTCCCCTACGGAGTCCCTTATAAGATACCTCAGGAAGTCCACTACGGAGTCCCCTACAGAGTGCCCTAGGAAGTCCCCTAAGGAGTCCCCTACAGAGTACCTCAGGAAGTCCCCTAAGGAGTCCCCTACAGAGTGCCTCAGGAAGTCCCCTAAGGAGTCCCCTACAGAGTGCCTCAGGAAGTCCCATAAGGAGTCCCCTACAGAGTGCCTCAGGAAGTCCCCTACGGAGTCCCCTATAGGATGCCTCAGGAAGTCCACTACTGAGTCCCCTACAGAGTCCCATACAGGGCTTCCAACCACCACAGTAATTAAAATAGTCCTCCAATAGAAGCATTCAGAAACCCCAGCAGGCAGCATTCAGTGGATCAGCTCAAGTAACACAGGCTGTGGGAGGCTGACATTCACATGCTGTTAGTCTGTAAGCTTTAGGCTGAAGACTGTGAGTTAAAGTCACTAAGCACAGGTTCCCTGCCGTGGACACACCCACACGGTACTAGCCAATCAGTTCCGGACAGTTATATCTGCTTCAACCAATCAAGGCACAGTAACAAGTTACTAAAATCAGTGAGAAGCTGTTTCCAACATCTGGTATGTGTCAGTCACTTGCAATCTGCAATCACCTGATGGACAAAAACAAGCTTTGAATTGTTTCTTCAAATAGCAGAATCCATCCATCTGTCTTACGTAACTTCAGGGTAAATTCAGGGTAGCAGGGAGGCCGAAGCCAATATGAAGTAATACAAGGAAATAGATGGGGGGGGGGGGTGCCGTAGTCAACATTACTTTGCATTATATGGCACACTACTTACACAGAAATGTCTCTTTGCTTAACTGCATATCTGTGCAACATGGGGAAGATGCGCATCTCCACACACAGAGCTAGGGGTACAAATTAAACCATTAAATCCCAGAGGTCTTAGGTGAGGGTGCTACCTACTGGAGCGGAGGTGTTACTGCAGATACTTTCTAAAGCATTCTTAGGGAATAAAGAAAAAAATAAAAAAAAGGATGGTCCAATGACAAATTGCCGTAAGCCTCGTCAAGGCGGAAACGTCATGCTTTATAAGAACGGAGTGACAGTAATGAACAATTAGCTTCGAGGGAATGTGTTTAAATATTGCTGGACAGGTTTGCAGAGGGAGGAAATGTCTGCAGGCTGAGGAGGGGGGTGGGACGCCCAGGTCATTAATAAACACGCAGGCTGGCAGCGGGACGCCTCCGGGGCAGGGCGAGTCAATCACGCGCGTCGCCCAGTGACAAGCCGTCGGGAACTCGCATCCGCATCGCAAAACAGGATATTGGAATCTCTGTTCTCATTTTCAGTGCTGACATTTCGTCCCGGATGGAGGCTGGCGGCCGGGTGACCTTCCGTCCTCACAGAGCACAGCTGTGTTTGGCGGCAGAGACGCGGACGGTTCCGGTAAAAGCACTTTAAAGATACCAGGGGGTGAGAATGTGAAGCGTCGCCTTGCAGAGATGGACGGGGGCCTGAGGGCGTTTGCGGTAGGCGCCGGGGGGGGGGTATGGCCTCAGCGAGTCTCAGCTGGTGTCATTTCTCAGCGTAATTCCAGATTCGCTCCCCCTCAGAGCGTTTTACACCCCACTGTTAAAAACACGCTTTTCATGTTTAAACGGCTTCCTGGACAGTGACAAGCAGCTACGGATTATCGAGGCTGCCCCTCAAAGGCCGCACTGTGTGTTAATTAGCAGCCCTAAGCATTAATTACCGCAGTGAAATGGCTGTTTGGAGAGCAAGTCACCTGTGCCAAATATAAACTCACATTGAACTGAGAGTTATCCATGAGTAATGTGCCCCCCCCAGGGCTCAAACTGCTCTCACAGCGCCCCCCCCTCCCCGATTCCTCCGAAGGAGACTGTTCAATAACTGGACCAGGTCCAGTGGTTTCAGCATAGAGTGGTCTGGTGCCAGTGCATATACTGTAAGGCATGCAACCCTGTGCGCCTCTACAGTACTGTCCAGTTAGAATACAGCACCTCCAGTGGTTGCTGCGTGCATCTACATGCCCGTCTCATGGCTTTGAAAAAGACTTCATGGCATCTTGAAGTTAATTCTGAGCGTGAATGGGCCTAATTATGGCTCAGATGGGGAGATAATGAGCTCGTTATCACGGCATGCTGTGTCACTGACTGAACACTGCATCCAGCCCAAGCTGCACGCTGGCGCCCCCTACCTTCTGAGACAGCCAGGTCCCACCACGGTGCAGCAGAACGGGCATTGGTGCCTCCCTGGTCTTACAGGTGTGCGGCTCCCACATGTCACCCCATCTGAAGGCACTTTCAGGACCAGCACTCACATGCGCCATCATAGAGGGGTTTTAACAAGCAAGGGCTCCAGCTGGGGTGGATAGGAGAAGCTCTTCTCTCAAGAGCGAAGCAAGGCCAGGGGGCTTAGCAGACAGATGGGGCTCTATGTGGAAAGGGGGTGCGAGGCTGAGAGTCACCAGGACATCGGAGATGGGGGACCAGGAATAGGAACATTGGGTGTCACATGACAAGGAGCAAGAGAGTCCTTCTCATCATCCTGCTGGTCTTTTCTAGATGTGTGTCCCCCCCCCCACTACTGCTGCAGGACCTGCACATGAACCAAGGTAACATGGTGCTGGTGTCACTTGCGACAGCATCTTTCGCATTATAATCCCGTCAGTCTCATTATAATTCCATGCATCCCATTACATTCCTGTCCTTCACATTATAACTCCATCCATATCATTATAATTCCATACATCGCATTATAATCCTGTCTGTTGCATTATAATTTTGTCCATCTCATTATAATTTCATCCGTCGCATTATAATTCCGTCTGTCGCATTGTAATAATTCCGTCCATCTAGTCAGTTCCCTGACCCCAAGCCTCCTGGTCCAGTTGGGATGGATAGCTTCCCTGCATCTCCCAGGCTCCGTGCTGTACTGATACCATTGGCTCATTTTTCCCTTGTGCACTGATGTGGGCGGGGCCACATGGAGGCGGGGGGCACACGGNNNNGGGGGGTCATGCACCCTATTACACAATGTGCATCAGTTGCACCAGCATTAGCCTTATCACAGACGAGCATAAAATAACTCTCCAAGGCATTTATGTTCTCATTTTTTCTCAGTGACAATCATTTAGTGACAATCATATTATTGGCCTGTTTTTCCCCCATTCTATCCATCCATCCATCCTCCAAGCACTTACCCAGTCTGGAGGATGCTGGGATACCCAGAGGAATCCTGGGTAGTCAGAGGCATTTCCTCCTAGTATAATCTGCAAACATTAGAAATTAAATTAAACTTGTTCAGAACTCAGACTACATCTAATGGTTTGTTTATGGTTGGTAAAAAATATGACATTTAAACTTTTAAAATTATAGAATATAATTAAACGAAAGTAAGAACTCAAGGCCTTATTATGCTATTATGCCTATAAGTACTAGAGAAAAACTGTCTTCATCTAACTATTCTGTGTGTTACTGGACACTGACACACACACCCTGAACAGTAGTTGTGCCCCCTGTCTGTCTATGTGTCTTAGTGCCCATTTACCGGTCATGCTTCAGCTGCAGTGGTGTGTGTGTGCGTGTGTGTGTGTGTGTGTATGTGGTGGGTGGGGGGGGGGGGGGGGGGGGGG
>JAODJU010000045.1:3760866-3779275 GCA_026776725.1 Gnathonemus echidnorhynchus | reverse complement strand
GGGGGGGGGGGGGGGGGGGGGGGGGGGGGAGCGGGTCACGCGTCTGGGGAGGACGGCCAGCCGGTACGGACGCACGGGCGCACGCGCCTGGCGACTCACCAGTCGGAAGCTGCAGAGGTAGAAAAGCACGAACTGCACGTGGCAGGAAGCGTGCGTGGGGAGGATGAGCTTGTCGAAGACCGACACCAGGTCCCGGTACAGCGCTTTCGTGTGCTCCAGGTGCAGCGAGCCTGAGCGAAGGGCCGACAGCAGGGGGCGTTAGCGAGCACACATTTCACTCGACCACGGGCGATCTCCCTCACTCCTGCTCTAAAAGGCCTCTTCAGCATCAGATATTGAGCACTTTACTCCAAAATGAGGATTAACCTTGACGCCCCACCACCGCCCCACCGCCCCCAGGACCCTCACCGTTCTCGTGGCAGACGTCCTTCACGTACGCCAGCAGCACGCACATCAGCATGTCCAGCTGCTCGGCCACCGGATGCGCCATGGCGCTGAGCTCCCCAGCTGCAGGCGGCGCCCTGGGGGTCCCCTCCTCATCCTCCTGGGGGGTTCAGGGCCTTCATTTTACCTCACACTCGCATTTACACCCCCCCCCCCCCAAGACTCAAAGCTCTGCTTTGGCCATTACCATGTCGAACAGGCACTCGTCCTGATCCCCGTCGCTGGCCAGCTGCTGGGCTGCGGCACTCTCCTCCACTTCCTCGATCTCCCTGTGGGGGGCGCTCACCTGTGACGGGCCACAGAAATCATTTAAAAACTGTCAGGACACCTGCGCTTCTACGCGAGTCCTATGGCCCGCAGAACAAATTCACATTAAGAGAAGCCAAAGATGAAGGGGACCAGCTAGGAGGCGGAGCTTCCTGCCCACCTCCCTCCCAACACCCACGGGCTTCGCACTCACATCTAGCTTGAGCATCTTTCCCACGACCAGCTCCAGGATCTCCCGTCGCAGGACTGGGAAGAACACGGAGACCCGGAGCGTGTTGTGCACGTAGCACTCCTGCGGAACGAGGGCATGTCAGCGGAGGCGTCACTCGGAGCTAAACGAGACAGCGGACGCCGACGGGAGGGGCTGCCCTTACCAGCGTGCGCGCAGATTTGCGCATAAAAGGGAATTTCTCACAAAGAATGGGCATCAGAAACCTGCTGGTGCTAAAACAGAAGACGGCACTGAGGTCCAGATCCCACAACCAATCAGCCTGCGCTTGACACAGCCAGAGGCGGACAGTTCAGGTCCAGAAAGTACAAATCCAGACCAGGATTTTCTTTCAACCCACCAGCTGACTACTCTGACTCTTTATCCTCATATAGCTGGTCGGTTTGACTTTGAATATAAGGAAAGAGAATTAAAACGGAGTTGATTTCACATAAATTCATATACATAGTGTAAGTGCAGCTTTAACAACACAGCTTAATATTTCAATTTGAATTACCCAGCATGTTAACATAAACAGCATACACTGAATCCCGCCCACACCCCCCACCACGCGATCACGAATATTTAAGGCAGCAAAAAGTACCCGTCAGCCATGCCCCCCTGTTCGAGCACCTGCCTGAAGAGTCTGTATATGTCACTGTTACTCATAATGAATTCCACACCTATAGAATAAATAATTCAACTGTCATTGTCTGTACCATGGAGACAGAGCACATCATACAAGTTGGTTTTCATGCCATTGCAGGCTTACCTGGCATTATAGGTACAGTGGATGGAGCCCTCAACCCTATTCATTCTTACAGCCCCTTGAATCCCACCTGCACCTGTCGAAAAGGGTTCTTGGCTCTAGGCCTAAATGTCCAGGTGATATGCAACCATTAAGGACATTTTACAGACATTGTCGCCAAGTGGCCTGGGAGGACACATGATGCTTATATCTGGTCCAGCTTTGGAGAGTCAGATGGCAAAGGATGATGCTTTTGCTGGTGGCTGGTTTTTGGGAGACAGCTGGTATCTTCTTAGGAAATACCTGCTGACTGCAGTGTTGAATCCCCAAAGGGTGGCTGAGGAGACGTATGACATCACACACCAAAGACACACACTGCTGTACTGGGGGCTTTGGGCATGTGGAGGATGTGATTCTGGTCCTACACACGTCCTTGGGAGCTCTAAGGTTTCCCCCTGAATGCTGCTGTGCTGCTCTTATTATGTGTAGTTATGCTGTGCAACATTGCAGTAATTACTTCATTAAAATATATATTTTGACCACCTCCTCAATAAGGTGTTTTAAGGCTTCTTTTGAGAAGCGTGACTTCCTTCTCCTATTGCTGCTCACCACTGTGTTTTGTTTACAAGGAAAGATCATCAGATTTTGAGCTCATTTTTATATTATCAACAAATAGGTTAACCGTTTACCGTTTTACTGGAAATCAGCATGACAAATCATGAATAATGAAATCGTCTCCCAAAATTTTACTTGCAAACTTAAACTTGGATAATGTAACATACCTCATTTGAACTGCAATGGTTGATAATTATTAAAATAAAATACATAGGCCGATACACCTTGGTCTGGATTTTATTTTGAACCTGAACTATCCACCTCTGCCACAGCAATGTCACAGTCATTTTATTTCTAACATGATACTTACGATGGAACATATCGTCCAATCATCTGCAAGCCTTGATGGCAAAGGTCAAAGTTCCTGGGAAGGTCTTCAAACAAGGATAATGAATATACAGTGAAACAAGCCCACTCCGCTTACAAGCGAAAACACCAAGGTCATATGTCAAAGGCGCATGCATAGCTAACCACCAATTAAATCAATTAGCCTTCATTAAAATCACAACACAATTTGGTGTAATTCATCACGATATTTGTCACATTGAAATAAAAACAAACATGAGATGAGACATCATGAACATAACTTACTTTCGTCGTCATCGTCAGAGTCTGAAATGTTGACATCTCCTTCCTGGACAATAATTCGCCCTGTTTTATAAAATAGACTGATATTATGAACGAATGGCTTTACGCATACATTTGACAGCTAGAGTTGTTCTGGATGGACATGGGCTCACCAGGTGTGAAATTGGAGACAATCATTTTCAGACAAGACCTCAGATAAACGGTCTGAGCAGAGACCAGGTTGCTCAGGAACGCCAGGTACTCCTCCACCACTGACGGGCTTCTATTGAGCCAGGGCAGTCTCTAAGATGACAAATACTGTATTACGGGAAAGGCGGCGTGGCATTGGCCGAACATCTGAGCGAGCTACCTAGCCTTTGCCCAGCTCACCAGGACGGCGTACACCAGCTGCTCGTGGTCCTTGGTCAGCTGAGTTACACAGCTACGGAACTCCTGCAGCCAGTTAATGATCTGGGCATCCTGGTCAGATTGAGAAGAGCAAATTCAACAACGACAACGTGGAGATCTGGGTTGGTTCATACCGCAGAATAAGGTCCCGCACACGTAAACGGATTCCTAGTGCGGTACTTCAGAAAACATGCTTACTTTGATGTCCGGGTCCGTCAGCTGGTGTTTTAACAACTCATAATCGCGCGTGTCACCCTTGAAAACACAAAGCAGAACGTTATATATGATATATAAAGAGACGATGTTCATAAATACAATATCAACCGGGGCCTCACTTCTTTAAACTTTGTCAGCGTGTCCGCAACATTTCCCCCAAAGCGCACAGTCTTCATCGGCGGAATGTTCATGAAATCCCTGTTCTCAATCTCCATGTTTTTACAGTCCTGCTAAAGATAGCTGAATGTTTGAACAACCGTGCTTTTAACTAGTAAATCACTACTTCTTTTTAACTATAGTAACAGATCGATAAACAGTTTGCTCAGCTGCAGCAGGATAGCACGAACAGGATAGAGTAGTTGCCAAACTGATTTCCTATATACCGATAATTTCCGCGGCTATTCCCAAAGCAACATGTGCGTTTTAGCTTTTCCATCCATGCGTCACGAGAGGAAGCCCCGCCCTCCGCAGCAGACCTTTGACCCGGATGTTGTTACGAAAACAAACTTTCAGCCGGAAGTTACAATGCAGTCGCCGGCGTTATTGTGCTATTATTTCCATGTATTTTAAAATGAGACGCTGCTCGTAAAGTAATAACAATGCAGATGTCAATAATTACAAGATATGGCACGTTTTATTAAGTTAAAATTATGCTTATAGTTCATTCAGATTCTTTAGAAAAATAAACGAAGAGCTTGAATTCAATATTGGACTCGTCCACTATGTAAATGTACAGTAACAATAATAAGATTCTGTTTTTTGTTTTATACATTATATCGCCATTACTTGTTGTAGCCAGGGGGATACTATGCATTGGTTGATCTTGTGTTATAGGAATTCTTAAAAATCAATATGCGTAACTTGATGTATCAGTGTCATATGGATCGCTTTCTGACGCCAGGTTTTAGAAAGGTAATCCCAGTTTGTCCACCAGTTTTAGATAATGTACCTACAGGAACGGGATAAACCCTTTTTCGGCATTTATTTTTTGACTGCAATGAAGTTGTATGAACAACAGGGAGATTTTCACTGTGGTACTCACTGTCACCTTACCATATCGTTGAGTGGATACAAATGGACGTGATTTATTAAAATGTATCCATCCATCTTCCAACCATTTAATCAGCAGGACACAAGTCAGGAGAACACCTCGGACAGGATGCCAGTCCATTGTAGGGCACACAGTAAAAGAAGCTCCAAATCACTCAGAGGAAATCTGAATAATACGCAAGCTCCACACTCGGTGCACAGGCGCCAATCCAAGAAGTGTGAAGCAACAGCGCCACCATGCTGCTTATATTAAAATATCAGGAGGGTATAAATTAATTGTAACGTACACATATTTATACGCAAATTCATAGACATAATTATAGAAAAACAAATATGAAATAGATATAAACAGCTACAAAAAAAAAAAAACCCGAGCTCTTTGTGGAAGTGCCTCATTGACTTTGTACTCTGCACCCCGTGAGTGAGTGTGTTTGCTGGTTTATGGTGTGTAATTACATACATGAATTTCACAAGTTATTTATATATTAATATGTTGTTCAAATGCTGACACTAGTTTGCAAATTTCTAAACGGCACGTCATGAACTATTTATAATATTTTAAATGGTTAGAAAATACAAACAAAACGAGTTCCCCATTTTCAGCATTGTTAAGGCGATGTGGCTGAGAGGGGGAAAAAGTTTTTTTGACATGGTGACATGGTAAAATGATATTCTAGAATATGGCCATAGAACACTAAACAGTGAGCTAAAAGGTTTACTTTGTGTGTAGCTGCAAAACACTGCTGATTGAAATCTCATATTTTATTTAAGTGTAATCAATCAAATGTACAAAATAGTGCAAAATCCGTGATATAAATTTTCACAGTAAAAAAGAAAGCACAGCGACGAAAGGATTAGATGTATATAATCCACAAAAAAACGGGATCTGTTTACAGACAAATTATAGAAAATTCACTGGTATTTCACAGAAATTTAAAGTATACTTGTAAACAGGTTAAGAGGATTATTGAGGAAGAGAGGCCAGGTGCGGGGTTATCAGGCTAGTTTACTGGCACGTGGCGTGCGTAGGTTGCCATGCGGGATCCAAATGACTTCTTCTTCCTTTTACTGTAGAGTAATGAAATACGAGAAATATCACCTTTTTCTTTTAATTCACTATTATTTGAAAACAATTTTCCAAACAAAGAAAAATAATACAATATTTGAAAATAACAGCAAGTGAATACAAAATGAACAATTAGTGTTAACTCCTGTTGTAAATAAGAGTTGTTGCTGTTCGGTATTTATCAAGTTAAGTGCTATAGTCACACAATGTGAATAGCGTTCTTAGTCCTTAGCAAACTCCAAAGGTTGCCCTTCTGAGAGATTATCAATCACATTCACAGCAGTCCTAGGACATTTGATGGTGTTGGTCTGAGGTACACCCATAGAACTGGGTTAATTATTAACAAGAAAAACAAATATCCTTGTTCCCATTTTACGACAATTACAGTCGTTTTTCCAGGAAACAACACAACATCAAAAATGTATTTTAAACAAATTAAAGAATTTTGTGCATAATAATAATAATAATAATAATAATAATAATAATAATAATAATAATAATAATGATGATGACAACAACAACAACAATAATAATAATAATACTTACTCAAGGTGATAAAAACGACCTTTAAAAACTTTTTTAATGATCAGATGGCCGAAGTTTCTGTAGTCCTGTGCGACGGAGATGCTGCTTGGTTCCGTACGCCGGCAGACACGGTGTGTAGACCTTCCTGCGGAGCCATGGGGAGGGTCACTGGTACTTGCCCCCTGCTACCCCTACCCCGTGTGGGCACTGTTACAGGCTGGTCGCCCCTCCTGTTCCCTCGGAAGGAACTCCTGATCCCGTTGGACAGGCGATTCGACAGTCTGCGCACCAAGGCGTCGATGCCCCTGTCCTTTTTCAGCAAGCCCACGTCGTCCTCCAGATCCTCCGGCGGGACTTCGATGTTGCCCGTGTACCAGAAAACCCACCAGACGAGGCTCAGGAAGATGATGATAGCGCCAGCGTAAATGAGGAAATCGTAGAAGAACAAGTCGGCGAAAACTCCCACCAGAAGGACGATGAGCCCTAACACATCAAAGACCACCGCAAGCCAAAAGGCGCAGGAGCAGCGCCCGAGTCCCCGAATTGCAGTCTCCATGTCGGGGACAGGTGCGACGGATAAAATACGGTCCTCTTTGTCCCCCAGGTAGCGTTAATGACGGCGCTCATTCGCAATGCATGCTCAGACTCATGTTTTTGTGGCCGAACTCCCTAGAAAGGCTGCATGTCGCTCCAGGTGTGTCGGACCAGGTGTAGGAGCCCAGCGCTACCTGTCCACCGGGAGTGGTGGAGGAAAGGCACCAGGGGCGGGGATGCTCTGCGTCACCATGTCCCGGTGGAGGCTGGAGCCGAGGCTGCGCCGCTCCGACCTTTGCGCGTGAGGACTGATAAGGTTTGCCGGGAAATATCAGACTCACGATGCATGTTTTTTCTTGTCCCGTAGCGATCACTCCATGATACTCTCATATGTAGACTTAGAATAAAGTTTTTCTCAATGGTAAGAAATAAGAATCAATGGAAATACACAAAACTACCCAGATCATTTGTTAAATAATTTAACCTAATATCCAATATTTATCATTTTCCGTGACCACGAATGAGGCCCCGTGGCTCCGTCCATTGTAAGTTGAAAGGTGGATGGATGAATGGATTGATAGATAGGAGGTTTTTTTTTCTCGATGTATCTTACGCTATCTTTATAACACACCTATACTTAACTGTGTGAAATCTGACTATAGGGCTATATTAGGCCTATATCACAACGAATACACTCAAAGGCTATAAATTACGTTGTTTCGGAAGCCATAAATAGAATAAAATTTACTCACATAAATAAAACTAAACACTGCCTTTGATATGTGCCTGATTACTATAATATGCAAATGAATTTATCTTCACCTTGTGAGGTTTCCTGTTGCGGGTGTATTAACTAATAAATGAAGCTGGCATATCCTCGGGGCGTTTCCTGTAAAAATCCTGCTGTCCCCTTGCTGTCCCCTTTCCCCTGTGCTCTCTGGAATAGGTCCACCGCGACCCCGTATTACATAAGCACATGGAGAATGGACGAAAGGTACCTATATAACACGTGTAAGACTCGTTAAGTATTTTAAAAAGCGGAAAATCAAAGGAATGACATAGGCTTTATTACATATTATATAGGTCTATATACTTTGTCTTGCATAAGGACAACTCTGGGATATCCCAGATGCTCCAGTAGGCTAATCGAGATTAAACCCAACAGGTAGCGGTGTGGGAAAAACGTGTAGATGAGGGAACCAGCTATTATTCGCAAATGTTATTCAGTTTTGGTCCTTTCTGGGAAGATACACGATTGAAGAACTAGGTAGTTGGATTTTTTTTTTTTTTTTTGGGGGGGGGGGGGGGTGGCAAAAACTCCTTCCTTCCTGGGAAATAACGCGTGGGAGGTTCGGAACATATGCACCCAAAAGAAACGTGCAATCATACGGAAACGTGCGGACGGACCTTAAGGTATACCCCCAACTCCTGTGCCCACCCCCAACCCCCGCCAACGTCTCGCATCTCCCACGTAAAAACACCTGCATTGCATCACTACCGTCTGGCATTCACTACTTTCCGCAGCTCGGGGTGCATGTCGACTTTTCAGCATGCGATTAATCGAACCAGATAACACTGCGCACAGCCGCAGCTTCTCTCTGCGCCGTAGGATCCCACACGCACGGAAGGCTGCAGGCAGCAGTTCCCATTGTATCCGAATCATTTAAATTGTATTAAATAAACAAACCGGAGATTACCGCTTAACGGTGTCCGGTTACCACACGCCTGTAATGAATTTGGCTGGGAGACCGTCCTTGTTTTGGGCTGTTTCATAATCCTATACCGAACAGATTTTGATGCCAACGTTAATTCTTGCTTATATTAACTGCACTTTTATGTTAACTTAGTTTCAACTACCTAACCGTAAGAGGTTAAACATGTTTTGTTATGAAGAGATCTGTAACGCAGCGCAAATCTGGAGATAACAGAATTAGGCCTATGTTCATCGTCAGTTTTTATATATTAGTATTTCATTTTAATTTAATTATAGAGCACTTTATCCATCCATTTTCTGTACGTGCTTGTCATATATATGTTTAAATTCCCGAACAAATGTATGACACATGTACAAGCAAGCTTGTGGTTCGTCCATTTAATATTTTATTTTCACAGTTGTTAACACGTGATGCTCGCACCCGCTGCACGAACGTCTCTAAAAGAAAACCCAATCTCTGTATAAGCAAAGGGAGCCTCTTACAACCAACATGTCAAACGATTTGGTTTCGATTGGTTCGTCTGAAAGCTGTTTTTTCCCCTAAACCATATTTGTACTCCAAGCAAGCCCCGGTCGGCGTCTGTTTAATGTAACTGCGGCCATTCTGAAGGAGGAAAACGAAGCAGATGTCAGTTAGAGCATCGATGGCAGACTGTGGGTTGGGGGGGCGGGGATGGGCCGCCCAAACGGGAAACTGAGCTCTCAATATGAGAAAGCTGACACGGGGAGGGGGGGGGGTCTTGTCTGCATTTATTCCTTTAAAAATTAAAAAAAAAAAAAATCCAAGTTTACAAGCTGGTCTTCTGCAGGCAGAGAGGAGGTGGGGGAGCGGCCGCGGACCCGTCCCCGCTGGAGGGGCCGTGCAAGGACAGACCTCCCAACTTCACTCCCGCTCAGCGACAAGCTTCAGCACCTTGCCGATGGCGATGGTTTTGCCTGCGGTGGGGGGTGGATGGGTCATTAAGGAAACCAGCCTCTGACTTTTCTAACTATTCAGGCTGAGATCTGTGCGAGTGAAAGGAAGGACATCGTATTCCTACTATTCTACAATAGCCTTCGTGACAGAGACCCCATTTATTATAAAAACCGGGTACTGCAAAACATTTATCTACCCATGATGCCTTGCTGCTCTACAAGTCTCTGTAGCAAGATGCCATCCACCTCCTGAGGGAAGCCACTGCTCAGAGTGCCTGCTAATGTAACACGCCAAGACGCCACGTGCCAAGCGTACCCCGCTCCCCCCGGCCCACCTTCGTCCCGCAGCGTGAAGCGGCCCATCTGGGGGAAGTCCTTGAAGGTCTCCAGGCAGATGGTCCCCGCAGTGCGCAGGCGGGCGATGCACACTTGGTCCTGCTTGACGAAGCGAGGCCGCGTCTTGCTCTTCTCGCCCGTCTTCTTGTCTACCAGGCAGATTAAGGCCTGGGTGGGGGGGGGCACAGGCATGTATGTGTTATATCACTGACAGGTACACTACAGCCAGAGCTGCAGCCAGTCAAGATACCACACTCTATTCCTCAGGCCACATGCTGCCACTTCCTGGGTCGACCCCACCCCCACCCCAATCACCCCCCCCCCTCACCGTGATCTGCACTTCTTCAATGCAGGTATGGATGTGCAGCACCGCGTTATAACCAGGACAGATGATGGACTTGTGCTCGATGATGACAATCTGCAAAGCAGCAAGGTGTGTGGGTTAAAGAGCAGGACCGGCCCGGTGCCCCAAGCACCCCGCACCCCCCCGCCGAGCCCCAGGTTCGAGGGGCGGCACCTGCGCATCGAAGGTGCGTCCCGAGTGGCAGAGGTTCTCGGGCGTGCAGAGGATGAAGCCGGGCAGGATCTCCTCCTCCTCGATGCCTTTCAGCCGCAGCTTGAGGTTCTCCCCAGGACCCGCGTCCTCCGTCTCCACGTCGTCCGAAAGCAGGCTGAGCACCTCCACAGTGTGCTGCCGGCAGGGGGAGAGAGGACCGTGTTAGGTGCTCCCCCCCGGAGAGGTCAACAGGTGAGGGGGAGGCCGCGGGGCGCCGATCGGCCACCTACCCGGTTCGGCATCACCACCAGTTGCTGCGCCTTGCTGATGGAGCCCGACTCGAGCTTCCCCAGAATCACGGTGCCCATGTCCTGCAGGGGGAGTCACGCTGGTTAGGGAGGGGCTCAAAGGCGCGGAGGGCCGGACAGGCAGATCCCAGCAGGCAGGCTGTGAGCACCACTTTGAAGAGCATCATCTTCTGGAATATTACTAAAGGACCTGAAGGTTTGTTCTGCCAGGGGAAGAGCACTCCCTCCCCCTACCACCACCATCGCCACAGTAACACCACCCTCATGCACCACTGGGGGGAGCTCACGCCCACCTTGTACTTGTCCACGATGGGTAACCTGACGGGGCCATCGCTGGATCTGTTGAAGTTTGGCAGACTGTCCAGATGGGGGATGAAGGGAAGCCCTCTGGTGGGACGAAAACAGAAAGAGGTTTTGATCTTTGGGGGGGAACCTGTTGTCCAGGATACAGCAGTGTGCAGGTAGCAGGCGTGTGGCAGGAACACGCCTCATGAACACGGAAGGCGTGACACATGGCATAGTTACTCAGATTGCTGCAGCCACAGGCGTTAAATGACATCTAGCCGGTTAATGCCTGCCAGAGCTTTACTGGTGACAAAGCCGCCACACTCAGGCAGAAGCCCAATGTCACATGACCATGCAAGCCGCCCTGACACCCAGGGACACGCCCTGCCAGCCCCACCCCCACCAGGAAGGGGCCACCCCTGCCAGCCCCACCCCCACCAGGAAGGGGCCGCCCTCACACCCAGGGATGCACCGGGGACTTACGTGTACCAGGAGCAGAGCTCAGCGGGCTCCTTCAGGTTGGCACCCGTCAGCCCAGAGCAGGGCATGAAGTGGATGTCCTTCTTGGGGTTGAATCCAACCTTCTTTAAAAATGGCACTAATTTCTCCTTGCACTCCTCGTACCTGGGGGGGGGGGGGGGGGTTACTGACAGATGCTGCTCTCCAGCACACACGTGACCACTAAGCCACTGAGCCTCTAAACCCTGAGTGGCAGTCCATCCCATAATCATAAGCACCCAAACTGCATACCCCACCCCTCAGCCTGATCACCTCTCCAGACTCCAGTTGACCGTAGGGTCGTCCATCTTGTTGATGAGCACGATGAGGTGCTTCACGCCAGCGGTCTTGGCCAGCATGGCGTGCTCCCGCGTCTGGCCGCCTTTCTCGAAGCCCGTCTCGAACTCGCCTTTGCGGGCCGAGATCACCTGCGGGGAGGAAGAGCAGAGCAGCTCCAGCCATGTTCATCCAACCCAAAGGTGTGACGGCTTAGTTTGTATCTCCCATTCTGCATGTGCCACCCCCCCTCACCAGCACGGCCAGGTCGGCTTGCGACGCCCCGCCAATCATGTTGGGTACGAAGCTCTTGTGTCCTGGGGCATCCAGGATGGTGAAGTGCTTCTTTTCAGTCTCGAAGTAGGCCCGGCCGACCTCCACTGTCTTGCCCTTGTCCCGTTCCTCCTGGTTCGTGTCCAGAGCCCAGGAGAGGTACCTGTGCCAGGGGACGAAGGCCATCAGCACTCCCTGACCCGTAAAGCAGGAGTACGGACAGAACTACAAGCTCTTAAGGATCCTACTCCGACTGAGGCAAAATGGGAGTAGTCAGAGTGGGCGTGGCTCACCAAGTCTCTCTGTTCTTCTCCTTGGCCTCTCTCTCATACTTCTCCAAGGTTCGCTTCTCCACCATGCCTGTTAAGTACCTGAGGCAAAATGTGAGAAACGTCACCCCCACACGGCACAGCACGTCCCTGCTCCAACAGCGAGCCAAGGCAGCATAACGGCGGCAAAGCCAGCAGCTTATTACATCAAGCTGATAGGATTTAGACGGTTGGTAGCAAGGGAAGGCATGCAGACAGACTCCCAGAACTTCCTGTGGCCCAACAACACGCGCAAGACGGGCACTCACATGATCTGCCCTCCGATTGTGGACTTGCCAGCATCTGAGGGGGGTGGGAGAGAGGGGGAAGATGGCATCAGCGTCCTGGCATTTCATCCATCAAACCTCACGGCCTCGTAAACACTTACCCACGTGTCCAATGAAGACAACGTTGACGTGCTCCTTCTTGGGCGCATCTGGCAGGGCAGGGGCCAGTTTGGGCTTTGGCACCTCCTCCTCTTCCTCCATCAGGGGCTCCTCTTCATCCTCCTCTGCAGATGGACCGACTGTGCCCCCGTCGCCCACGGGGCCGCCTCCCGGCTCCGCCTCACTGGGTCCCGCCCCCTTTTGCTCCCACGTCTCCTCTGTGGCCACTCCCGTCTCGCCGTTCTCCAGGGGGGCTGGACACAGACACCCCGGGGGGTCAGACAGGATCTTTCTGATGACCACACGCGTTCTAGCCCCTGTTCAGTCCCTACGGAGCTAGTGTTCCACGTTCATGGCTCTGCACAAAATAAGCGAGCACCTGCACACCACAGCAGGCGACACTGTCCCAGTTCCAGAGCTGCGGTCCAACCTTCAAACATTAGAATCTAGTGTTGCTGTATCCTTTGTGGAATGACAGCAAGTCTAGGGCAGTATTTCTCAACCCAGTCAGCAGCGATCCCCACACACTCCACATTTTTGCTTCCTCCCAGTGCCCAACCCACCTGCACTAGGTATTCAGTGTTCTTAACTGACTGGCTCAAGTGTGAAAAATGTGGAATGTCTAGGGATCCCCCACTGAGAAACACTGCTCTAGGGCAACGGAAGCAGGTGCAACAAGAAAATTCAAGGAGCAGATTACAGCTCGTAAGCAGAGGAAATCGTCAGCGGGCAGCTTTTACAGCTGAGGGGTTTATGAGTTTCACGTTAACCTCTGAAAGATGAAAATTCAACAGACAGTAACAGCGAACTCTCTCAACCTTAAGAACTGCTCTCAGTATGCTGGACAGCTCACAGGTGGTCTGGGAACACAGTGACATGCTAAGGCCATGAAGTTTTTTTGTCACTATCGGACAGAAATAAATGACAGACAAACACAGCAAAACTCTAAAGGGTACAGTGTCATGGGCAACCAGACCAGAAGACAACAGCCACAGGCATGATGCGGAATCCAGAACGTACCAGCGGGTTCTGACGCTTCCGTAGAGTTGACTGTCTCGGGTCCTGCAAGGAAAACAAATGAGCTTCAGACACCCACTGCAGATTTCAAAGACTACAGGCGCTCCTCAGTTAACGACCTACCTGTTTAACGACCACCCTGACTTACGACCAGCTCTCCATCGGTCGGTATTATACGCCGTACGAGAACTTTGGTCGTGGGAACAGCAGCGCGGTGTCTTGGCGTCAAGCATCTCATCTCACATCACTCTCTCAGTCTCAGTCCCAATTTTTTTGATACATCAATTTATGCTGATCATATTTTTATGTTCTGTAATGAGTAATGCAAATTTAAACAAAGTTATCAAGATGGAGTTTCCTTTATAGCTTTTCTTTATTCAGAATAAATAAAAACAATTGCCTCTATTTACAGTATGCAAACCTCAGTAATGTATATTAGAGCTAATTTCCTCTATTCTAAGCTTGAAGTATTGGTAAGGGGTGGCCCCTATTTGGAGGAACGGAAGGCGGTCGTTAAGCGAGGAGAGCCTGTACAGCTCAGGATCACAGCTTCAGAAAGCGTCCGCTTGGTCACACAAGCCGAATGACCTTACAGCCACGTTATAATTAGAGCAAAACTCATTAAGCGACATGCTGGAATTATTCAAGGACTTCATATTAAAAAGCGAGCTTAAATGATCTGTTGACACGTCTCCCATCTCCAACTTAAAACCTTAATTTGTGGTTTGTCACACTGTAAATACTGGCACAGCCACAGCATCCAGGCCGCCAGGAATAAACACCAAAGAGCTGGGATTTAACTAATAATCCCACAAGTGGGAAGTCTACCCACTGGAGTCAGTCTCTCTGCTTTGACTGGTTTAGAACAATGAGGTAGCTTCAGCTATGAGGATGGAAAGCCAACAAAGAAGAGGCCCAAGATGCACGGACAGAGGAACACTAATAGAGAAGATGATGGCAGTAAGGTTAGCGCCCACCTTACAGGACATGTGACCCGCACATCGCAAACATGCCCCAAAGTGATCGGTCACAAAGCACGCCAAGGGTGACATCTCCCGATTCCGTCCATCGTTTTGAACTCCAGTGAAATGTCAACTGCACGGATCATCGGAGGCGAGCACGTTACAAAAGCCAGATCAAACAAATGAATGGAAACAGCCACAGATGGCAAACTGCTGGATATTAAGAAGCAGGCTTTGTTTACATATTCTAAAACCCTTTAACTCCTAAGCATATTTGATTTTGATAGCAGGAATATGCCTATCTTTTGTTTTCCTCAAAAGTAGTTTTAAGATTTAAAAAATATGTATTAGGAAGAGGGGGGAAAGAGTTGCAAAAACCTGATGTCTTGTAAGACAAATTTTATAGTAACGCCACTAAACTATAGTGACAGTTCAGAAAATCACACTGTTGATGCAGTTTGTTTATTACTGGCTAGTCAAACCTTGATCTGAAGCCCAAGTTTTAATAGGCGGCCACGCGCTTGCACATCTCTTTGCTAAATAAATGTAAATGCGATGTAAATGAAGTCCTGTCAGCTTAATGAAGGACATGAGTAGCTCAGCCCCGGGGGCAAAAGGTGGAGAGCGCTGAAGCCGCGCGAAAGGCAGCCCGTGCTGCCTTTTAGGGGGGCTGATTAAGTGTAACTATACATGGTGAATAAGTATCACTCTGGTACAAAACAATAAGCAGGAAAACAAAACGGGGGAGGGGGTCCGCGGACACTACTGTGAGGGGTGGAGAGATTCCGCATTTATGGGCTATTTAAGCAAGCTCGTACTCAAGAGCATTTTTCTTCCTTTAAGCTAATTTACATGTATCTATTTGCACCGTAAACTGTGAGACTTCACAGATCCCTGACAGTCCCGGATCGCCGGGCCAGGTGGCGAACCGAACCATGCAGACTCAAGGGGGACGTATGACACGAAGACCGGGCCGATGTGCCGGTCCAAAAAGGCGGGGAGGGACACCATTACACGTTGGGATAACACCCGGGTGGAGATAAGGGCGGCTTCCGTTGCTCTGATATGAGCATGGCGCCTCATGACCGGGCCGGCTCCCAGGAAGGAGGCGGAGGGCGGACGGCAGCTAGCGGGCCGGCCGGCCCCGGTACCGGCCTGGTGAAACACTGTAGCCCAGTCCCGATGCCTATGGTGGTTTTATCGGACTTACAGCCGGACCGCTGAAGCTAACACGCTGGGAGAGAGAAAATAAAAAGCGGCGGCCAACTCACCGCGGCGGCCGGGCTCTTCGGTGGGGACCATCTGGCGAGCACCCGGCACGAACTCGGCGGCGTGGACGTTGAGGGCGCCGAGAGCGGCTCGAAGCGGCACATCGACCGGGGCCTCGCTGTCGTCCTCCTGCTCCCAGGAGTCGGGGGCACTGTCTATGGGTTCCATCGCTGGCTCGCTATTTCACTGCGCACTTCCACAGTTTTATAACCACCCGGCCCGGTGCGCTTTTTTATCTGGGTCGCCTCCTTTTAAAAGCGTTTAAAAGCAGCTCCCTGCCGGTTCCCACACGCGAAAAGCGCCCTCCCGTCTTCCAGGTAAAACCGAGCCGGCTTCGCAGGGCGACGCAGCGGAAAGAGGTCCGACTCAGCGCTCAACGCGAGTCCTCGTGTGCGCCGACGGCTCTCTCCCAACCACAGGAAACGGCCTCCGCACTGCATTCTGGGACTTGTTGTTGTCTTGTAGATTGTAGTTTTTGTCTAGACAGCCATTCGTTACTAAATGATAGATTCACTCTGATTGGACCACATGCGATCTGTCTTAGTAACTTTCGCTCTGATTGTTCCACGCGCCGTACACCAGAGTATATTTTCCTTTGATTGGCCACAGGAGACAGGTTCTCGTTTGTTTCTCTCTGATTGGCCCAGAGATAATTCACGAAACGTCTGACGTAATACGCGGTAAACACGTTGAGTCAATGTTGCATATAAAGTAACAGTGCATAATTGTTCCGATAAACCTTTGGCAGGCGTTTATTTTTTGTCGTTTTAATAACAGGAAATTTGACGTGGCATAAATAATGCTAGATGATGGCACAGCATCCACCAACCCATATTTTATCACTTTAAATAGTCAAGGACCTTTGAAGCTTAATGGTTTTTGAGACTGGAAGGATGCAAACATTTAACCTCGGTCTTAAAAGTTATAATATAAACTAATAATGGTATGTCATTGTGTATCGTTCTATTATATTTCTGCAGTAAAAGAATAAATGTGTGTGTTAACAAGCCATTATGTAAGGCAGTGGTGTTAAAGTACTACTTAAGTACAATACTTAAATATAATTTCAGAAATAAGAATGACTTAGGGTCAAATTATTTATAAGGCAATTAAAGTTAATGTCAGCGTAGCTAAATATTTATAGCAAAACCATACAAAAGAAAACCCTTTAAAATAGAGGTATTTCCTGTTATTCAGCTGTACCAGATTCCCAAGCTGGGATATATTGCACCCACTCGATACACAAAGGCACTTGACAAATAGGCACAGAGTGAATACATCAAAATGTGGTTTAATAAAGGCAACAAGAGTGACCGATTCCACTCTTTTCCCAAGAACACTGGGGAAAGGGCATGGAGTCTTACATCTTAGTGAAGACATAAAAAACAGCCTATCCCATTTCAGCCTAAGGATGTAACACCGAACTATATTCAAACTGTAAAATAAATGGGAAAATAATCATCTTAAATCTTTAGCAGTTTCATAATATATTAGACATTTCGCTCCCAACTACTGATTAAAATGAATTATTGCACCAAAAACTAACAGGACTTGTGAAAAGGAAGACAAAGATCTGTGGGCACTGAGAAGGTTTTCTTTTAAAATTGCACTTAAATACATTAGTTATGTAACGTCTGGACTTGAAGCGTGCCGTCAGCAGCTGCTGCGGAGTTGCAAGCCGACATTTCTTTGAGCCATGATACTGAAGTGAGGGACAGTGAATCAACAGTAAGAGAAACAGGTGTCAAGGCTACGAGGCGAGCGTGAGACTTCGCCGGGAGAGACACAGACAGGAGGAGGAAACTGGAGAAACCCAAGGGATTCAAACCACCTCAACTTTTGTGTGTCAGTCCGTCGTGGAGAACCGAAACTGGGTTACATGACACTTTACATTAGAGCAGGAGAAACATAACTCTGTGGTGAACAGAAAGGAAGAAGGAGGCTGTATCAGAACATCAGGTTAACACAGAAAGACAAGACTGCATCTCTTTCTGTTGGTCAGATGAACTAAATCCTGGATGGGGGGGGGATATCTCTGACAAAGTGATATTACCAAGAAAAGGAACATTTATAATCCTAATAGGTACTACAGTAGGCCCACACAGAGCACAGTATGGTCCATTTTTACAGTTTTGGCACAAACAGAAAGAAATTTAATCAATCAAAAGCAAAATTAGGAAAATCCTGTTACTATACTGCCCACTCCAAGCATCTGAAACACGACTGGCCAAGGGACACAGAGTAGGAGGGGCAACGGCCCCACTGCCTAACCAATCCTGATGAAGCTTCACACAAGACAGCCAATTCATGAGACATTTGACTATAGGGCCAACAAGAAAAACTACTCTGTTTAAAAACTGGAAAATGGCTCCAGATTATTTTAAATAAGCAGAAAGTGTAAACAAACTATTTATTTTGATTAGAAGAAAAAACGATCGGCTCCAGATCATATTAAATAAAAATCGGAAAGAACAATTAATCTTAAACATTATTAAATCAATATCCAGTTAAATAAAAAGCAGTTGGAAAAAGTGCAGCAAATTCAATGTTCCCAGATAATAAACTCAGCAAAAAAAGAAACGTCCTTTGACTTCCAACTGTTTCATCGGATGTACTGATCCTGTGCAGGTGTTGTTACACGTGGTCTTCCACTGCGAGGATGATCAGCTGTCCTTCCTGTCTCCCTGTAGCGCTGTCTTAGGCGTCTCACAGTGCGGA
>JAODJU010000045.1:3746514-3756637 GCA_026776725.1 Gnathonemus echidnorhynchus | reverse complement strand
AGAAATTTAATCCCCCCCCCCCCCCCCAAAAAAAAAAAAAAACAAAATAAAGAAATAAACCTAACAAGTGTGGATGTCTGATAAACAGGTTGCCCGGCGTCTTAGCTCCAGCCGAGACGTCACCGTGTGACAGTCCTCTGGTGATATGAGACCACCGAATGCATGGTGCGTTCATGCAGAGCAAACCCTCGTCTGATCCATGCAGGGCGGCGGGGTCGTGACCCCTGCCTGTCCCACACACAGGGGACGAGGAGAGGGTGCGGCTGCACGGGAAAGGCCTCTACGGATTCACGCATGTGCCCTTTGGTTTTCACCATTACACCGCCCCTGCCCTTCAGATCCCTTTCTCATTATGGAGCACAGAGTATTCTGGAAAATCAGCTTACCTGCCATGTTGATTTTTAAGTTACTATTCACTGAATAATGTTCTTAAGACATCAATGTCTATTTCAGCTTAAACCAGTATTACCTTAGGAATGCTGACCGACCACTTTTAAGTGATACAGCTGGTTTTGCTACAACATTTAAACAAACAAGAAAAACAGAATCCAAAAGGCACAAATGATACTTGCATACTTAACACAATGAGTCTTAACCGCTGTGGCTGCTTGAGCCCGAGTTCGAGCAGAATCTGAGACTCTGCTTGCCCCAGGAGCGTGAGTAAGCATGATGGCGAGGATGGGGGGGGGGCAGGAGGGCGTGAGCAGGCACAGGGCGGGGCCCACCTACAATGGACAGTACGAGGGAACCCAGGACGTCTTGCAGAGAGCCCCCGGAGATGGGAGGGACCCGGAATCGAGTTGTCATGCCCTGAAATCAAGCGCAGCTGAGCTCACCAGGGCCGCCAGGGACGAGGTCATGCGTACTGTCCCCTCCGCCACGTGGCCCTTCACTGACTTTACCCGAATCCGCGAGGTCATCTTTAGACAGGGCGGCAGCTCAAACGGGCCCGCATGAAAAAGCGAACTCACGACACGAACACAGGGATGCTGGAGTGTCGGCCGCGTGGAACGGACGCGGAGAAGGTGAGCGCTGTCACGGATCAACAGCGGCAGCATTTCACTGTCAGGCCTCACGCAGGAGGTGTGGGCCGGTGAGGCAGCGATTCCATACTGAATGCAGCCAGGGGATTAGCTGCTTAAATATGACACCCGAGATCTGACAGGAGCCAGCAGAGGATCAGGCTAACTCGCAAAGCCGCAGTTTAGAAAAAAAAAAAAAAACAGTAGCCACTTACCGTTGTCTTGATGGAAGCCTGCTTCTTCAAATGATCCAGGAGCTGCTGGCTCTACAGAAACAGAAAATGATTTTTTTCCCCCCACTCTCACTGTCACTGTCAGGTGCCTGGTGGTGGCGCTAACAGCCTCGAGGCTACTGCTTACCAGCTGTGAGGCATGTCTGATCCGCTCCACTATTCCGTCATGCCCCAGGTACTGCAGGGACAGCCAGAGGGGGAGGGCTCGGAGCTTTTCCACCGGCTGGCTGGAGGTCAGGCCCGCTGCTAGAGACTGTGGGGCGACCAGCGAGGATGATGTCATCAGTGGTGTTACGGAAGGTGACAGTCATCATAATAGTGTACAGTGCTGCCTGAAATGGGTCTGACTGACCAGGGCAGGATCTTCGTGCCTGTAGAGTGTGACGGCCGGAACCGCGGGGAGGCCCAACCATGGCCCCAGGGTCAGGGTCATGCTGTCAGCTTTAGTGGCTGCCTAGAAAGAAATGGATGATGTCCAAGTACACATAAACAGCATGGAATACCAGAGAATATTCCGAGGGGTGGAATTCCCAGAAGCCCGAGCTCCAGGCAGACATACCATCACTGAAGACGTGACGCAGCCGAGTGTGAGGGTCGCCAGGTTGACTCTGGAGGTGTAAAAGGAGATGCAACATCAGGGTGGAGCTGGCGGGGATCTGACTCGAGACTTGAATTGGGAAAGCAGGTGTCCGGCAGCAAGTACATACCCCTCCACGTGAAGCCAGATGCCGTACTGAACGCACAGCTCCTTCAGGCGGCTCAGCTTGTCTGTGTGCCCCGCGCCGGGAGATCCTACCAAGGTGAGAATGTATACTCAACCCCATGCAGATCTTTTCAAAGGAAAACCTCAAATCATTCTATGAGAAGCTAACAAAGAATCTATGAGGAGCTTCCATACTAACCGGCGTTGGCTATCAGCACTAAGGGGAGTTTTCCAGAGTCCATGTCATCCTTGATCAGCCTGTCCAGCAAGGCAACATCCTGCAGAAGCAAAACAAACAGGATTTCCAGCAAATCCGGTCCAGATTGAGGTTCTGTCCAAAGAAAGGACTCGAGGCCTTTGGAGAAGAGCCATATTTACCATTTGGTGCTGAGATCCAAACATGGTGTTACAGGGCACGGTGCACAGGCAGGAGAGGGGTAAACCCAACTGTGGAAACAGATACTCTGTCAGACATGACAAGCTGCACTCCAACCAAGCTCACAGCCAGATCAGACAGGACAAGCTGCACCCCAACCAACCTCACAGCTAGATCAGGCATGACAAGCTGCACCCCTACCAAGCTGACAGCTAGATCAGGCATGACAAGCTGCACCCCTACCAAGCTCACAAAAAGACAACATCTGGACATTTTCGACTGAAGAACATAGTGAAACATTAGACCACAATCAGAAGATTGTGTTCTGTTAGGGTCTTTAAAATCCCAAATCTAGCCTATTTGTATGATCATCACACCTGGCTGCAGAGGTACTGTCCCAGCCCTGTCCGGCAGGCTGCGCTCTGGTATACGACAGGCTGTCGGGAGCCGAGCACGGTGAAGCCCTCAGTGGCGAAGTCGTCATAGCGTGAGTGAATGACGAGCCGGCACACCTTGAGGAGACCCTCACGGTCGTCCTCGTGGTAATACGCCGATCCGTTCTCATATCTGCCAGAGTGGCAACGGAATCAGCTAGACAGCACAACTGAAACATCACTGTGCTTTACCCTGAAATCAGGGAAGATAAACAGCCACTCTCAAGGGGCACCCGGGGGGGGGAGGTGGGTGGTCGTACCTGAAGAGCCGGCATAGCCAGAGTGTGGTGTCTGACAGGATGCGGGTGGTCAGCTTGCGCAACCGCTCCCTGTCCAGCACGGAGATGTAGGCGGCCAGGCTGTGGCCCAACAGGGCCATGTGACCCTGCTCACCCACGTTCTGCATCCTGCTGGAAAGACAGAGGGGCATCACCATGACTTACGGCAACCCTAGAGACCGCCACACCGTAACACATGACAACCTTGGAGGCCGCTACACCGTAACCCACAGCAACCCTGGTGACCACCATCACCATCGACCATGGCAACCATGAAGACCACTATCACTCTAACTCACAGCAAATCCAGTAACTGGTATGCTGGGCCCATGAGATACTGGTGGCCATTGCTGATGCTAGCAGACTTCTCTAATATTCCTGCCTTCATCACGACAGATCAAGTAAGGTGGGGGGGGGGGGGGGACCTCTTACCGGTGCTCCCATCTGCCATCCTCCTCATCCCCATGCATGAGGTTCTGGACCAGCTGCAGGATGCTCGCCACGTCCTGGCCACTGGGGGGGGCACAAACACACACACCATGCCAGCTGCTGTTACGAGGAGCCAAGCCACACCGCACAGCACAGTGGATATTTTGGTTAGGATCATGTCACCTGCAGTTTACCCTGCTGGTAGGCTTCACACTGCAGATTGGCTAAATGTTGATACCCCAAAAACCACAGTAAGTCTCCATAAGCGCTCGATTGCCCCCTACCCTCCTTGCAGGGGCCCCGGGATGTCCTTCCGGCTGTACTTTCTCTTCTCTCTGTCGTCTGCCATCTCCCTAGAGAAACGAGGAGAGAAACACGTGGAACCTTCCACAGCAGGTCAGCCGGGGCCTCCTGAAGAGGCCTGTGCACGGGCTCCGCCTTGCGGTCGCCAAAATCGAACTTCAGAGGAACGAAACGGTTCGGGGGGCGAGGAAACGCAAACCAACAAACCTCTGGCCATCCTCCAGGATCTGTATGGCCTTGTTCAGGTTCTCGCCCATTTCAGCAAGCATGGGGTCCACCGGTGCCTGAAGAGGAGAGAGTGGAACTGCATCAGCCTCCATCGACATAGAGCCACGAAGGCCGTCTGATGGCTCGTTAACATGAATAACAGGAAGATACCATTTATCATGTTTATGGGGGACAGTAAGACATAACATCTCACTGCTTCGTAAAGAAACAGCAAATTCAGCTCCTTTTCTATACTTACTAAGCTTGCAGTTATAAATCTAATCACGACAGATCATTTTTAATTCCAGTAACAACTGGAATTAACCAGATACCCTGCGTTTCATCAAAGTACCAATTAAGGATACTTAAGTGAAAATGAATTACAGTTGTATATTGCTTATTTCAAAGTACTATTTGGCAATTTGTAATAGTATTCTGCCAGGAGTGTGGTTGTGTGATTCACACAGATCCTATCATGAGTGAAAGTATCTCCTCCCAAGCACAGTTTACGACTTCATTCTGCAGCCATGCGCAGATCTGCGCAGCCAGCAGCATCAGCCATCCCCTTGACTGTGGTCACTGCATTCACCTTCTGCATGTATCTGTGAAAACCTCAAAAGAGACAGCATATGCTGTATATATAGTGATGTCACCACTGTGCTCTGCAAGCCCCTTAATGCCAGGTGCTCAGAGGACATTGCCTGATTCTATTCTCTAATTTTCACGTGTGCATTGCTCTGAACAAAACAATCTGGTAAATAAATGTAAATGATGCATGGTTACCAGTCTGCAACTGGTAGCTTTATTATTCAAGCCATTAAATATTTTATCATCAGACTCCCATTTAAAATATGCTTTTTTAAAAGTTTTGCCAATTATTTTTTAACAACTGTAACATTAAAATTTAACTCTAAAACCGTCATATGTAAGAGACTGCATATTCCCAGTTCTACAAAGCCCTATCTAAAAATCACCTATCTTGAAAGACATACAAGAACCTACGGCACCAGCTACCTCCCCCATCCCTTCGGGATTACATCCTCTACTGAAGGGAGCAACCATGACTAATGAAAACAACTAAGCTGAAAAAATGCCCTGAATGAGATCCTCTGAATGTCCTCTTTCCCCATCTGTCCATCTGCTCGCAAGAGCACGATGTTTGTAGCCTGGCTGGCGCAAAATCGATGGGGCTGTGTTAGTGTCCCCTTGAGAGTGACAGCTTTACCTGTGCAACCGCCCGTCCATCAAGCGACACCAGGAAAACGCGCACAGGTCAATGATTCAACACGTAAAAGAGAGCGGCTAGGAAGTACCGAGAAGATCCGGGTTTGACACATCTAAACTCGCAATTTACTTCGTGTCGTCGCCTTTTCCCAGTCGCGTACCAGAGGAAGGGTAACATTACACTACAGCGGGCTGACACGACATTTACTGGGAGCGGGTTTATTTATGCACTTCAGTTCTTGCTAGCTAGCACATTAGCGGTGTGCAGAATCACCGCAGTACCAGCCCGCGGCTACCTGCTCTATCGACGCCTCCATGACTCCGGCGGTCCGTTCTAGGCGGGAGCTCCGGTTCGGGCCGGGAAGCAAACGCTGAGGATGCCCACGCCGCCTGCTTGACAGCCAAACCGGGCAGCGACTCTAACAGCTCCTGACCCTCCAGGTCCCTGTGGCCGCCGCACTTCCGGGATACCCCCCTCCCCTCGTGTTCCACGCTGGCAGCGGCTACGTCACGTGACGTCACGATCCCGCCCCCTCCGGCGCCCGTTTTTTTTGCTCGACCTCCGCTGTTATAACATGCAGGTAGAAAGCAGATGGAGAGCGAGAGTTAAATGCTGCAAATCAGTAACACTTAATTGCATATATCCGTCCATCCATTTTCCATACCCGCGTACGCCCAATAGTCCACGCAGACGGTAAGAGATATAACTTCATATGGCGAGTATAGTTACATCTTACCGGCCATCTGTTTAATTACTGTTCTGAAAATTTCGACATGACTGCATCAAAAGTAAATGCCTTATCCTGTCCTGTCCTTGTTCACTTTAGTGAACAGTCGATTGACATCCTGTGAGGAGATCAGATGTTCTGGATGTATTATGAATGAATGAATGAATTTCATCATATGCAGTAAGATATTCACCTGCCATTCATTTTTAAATTGATGTACACAGAATTATTAATTAGTGAAATTTCTTGTTATTATTTATCCCAATGCTACTATTTTATTTTTATTCTATGACAATAAACATCCATTATCCTTAAAACCAAATTTCCACAATTAGAAGCAAACCTACATTTTCCTGCTTGTAACCTATAGCTTGTTAACCACTGCTACTACTAAAGTCAAGTTTCGGGTTTTACTGTCACATACGTTCAAGGATACACAGTGAAATTCTTGTGCCAGTTTCAGGGTAGGTTTACAAGTGCATGCCAAGGTGACCTCTTAATCACAGCAGATTAGCCTACTTTGAAAACGTGGCAAATGAATTTATTTCAGATTACGTGTGCTTATTAATTTGTAAGGAACTTTAAAACGGAACATTAACATACAAATGTGAACTGTAGACTAACACTACAGTGGAAAATGCTGTTTATTTAATGTGAAAAGTTTAGACTGGACTAATGTACTGGCTCTTTGCACAGGTAAAACAGCTACGAATATGCCCCAGCTTTATAGTATAAGTACCCATGTGTCCTGGCTGTATGTGTATAAAATGCAATGCTCTGATGTCTGCACCATCACCCTGACCCTGTTATGGCAGGGAATGGTACAGGGAAAATCAAAAACAAGGATACAAAGCAAAAACAGAGATAAACAATACAAAATGCCACTGATAAAATAAAACAGGCCTGGATATTCAGCCCCAGGAAGGAGCCCCCGACCCTGAACTACAAACAGGACAAGTAACCCTATGGGGGGGCTGGATTCAGCCCCTGCAATCCATGCCTTCGACCGCTCCTGTACGCACTGCGTTAGCCGCCATCAATACTCACTCGTCCGTCCTGCATGCCAGTGTGCTCAGATGTTCAGGTGTGTCCTTGGGGGTGGAGCTGTTTCGTCTCCCCAGGTGCCCAGGTCCCATACAAAAAGCTTGTCTCGTTACTTGAAAAATTTGTTCATCCAAGCAGACAAGCAATTACCATTAATCTAAATCCCTTATACTTGAATATAATGCTACGGCACCCATTATTTTACAGTTCACTAGACCGTGCCTGGGTACAACTAGTAGCTCAGATACCATTTTCCCATAATTGTACTGTATTGTACAATTGTACTGTTCTAGTAGATACATAATGGGTGGAATAAGACAATCAAAGCATAACAATTAGGCCTAAGTATCCTTATTTTAGATCTGTTTATTCCTTTCTCCATATTCTGTAAACCTCTCATTTATATCTTACAGTGGAGAGTCACATTATCTGAACTATGAGCCGTGCCGTTATTGACGTATTACTCCAGTGGAATATGGATTTCTGGCTCGTTAAGCGAACGTACAACAACTTAATGACGGGTTTCTAATAGAGGCATTTTTACAAGCATGTAAAAACTGCTGAATGAGAGATGATCAGCCTGTATTTCTTGGCTATGTGTCATGGCTTTCGGCCGAAGTATAGATGTTAAGCATAGAATAGTAACAATAATTAAAAATATTTTATTATTGTAGGTGTGGTACTTTTACTATATTGAGCCAATTAAAGACTTGAAGTTATGTATTTTTTTTAATTATGTGGAACAATTTAGGTTTTACATATAAGCCTTGACTTTGAAATGCGGTGAAATGACATTTGCCGCAAGCCATCTGGTTTGGTCAATGACGCAGATGTTTATTCCAGCAGTGCACAAAACATCAGCTTCTGTGTTTATGTCTGAGAATGCGTGTGGTTCTAAAATAATAATACACACATAGACACACACACACATGCATGCACTTTGCATAAAGGCATTATATACATAGTATCTAATAATGAACAATATATGATATACAGTTATTATAAATGTATTTTAAAACAGTAACTCCTTTACAGGTCACTTACAAACTGGAGGCCAAGCAAAAATATTTCCTGCATTACTAATATTTACCTCAAGGGGGCTGAATCTTCAAAGAAGTTCGTCCCACAAATAATTAACACTTTTATCGCAGGCGCCATGGCTGGACGGGCCAGCTGCCGCACTGGGCATGTTCCCAGTAAGCTGATGGGTTTGGGGCCCCGGGGGCCCCCTGACAGATCTTACATGATTTCTCCACAGAAACAAAAACGTATGGAAAACAAATGCTACAAGGATGTCCCTGTAATGTTTTGATTAAAACATATAAAGACAACAGAGACTTCATTTCTGTTTCATTTTACTTCTGCTTATAACCTGCAGCCAACTAACATGCACCGGATTCGTTCCTTTTCATGTCAGTGAGAGGGCAAGAACTGGATAAAACCCAGAACTAGATTTTAGATTGTCATCAAGACACTATAGATTCCACAAAACAAATGACTTTTTTTATTAACTTAACTTGCTTACTTTATGAAAATGAAAGCGCCCAAACTGTTTTTCTTGCTTTCACCCCGTTTATCCAAAGACACACAGAATGTAGAATGCACACTCGACTGGGTGAGAAGACATTTCATTTTGTTCTCAATAACAAAAAAAGTTAGTGGGTGGAGGTGCAGACTGTCACATTGGCGTTAAATAAAGTGAAAAGAAAGAAATGGCCCAGCATCCAACCAACAGTCGATTGTTTTTGTTACTTTTGGAAAATGTATCGACGCTGCAAATAATGATTTAATGTCGACATGTTCAATCACAATGGAAGGAACTCTTACGTAGGATGGCAATAAAGTATTAGATTAAATTTACATGCACACTAAGAAACAGCTAAGATTTATTACACTGCAGACAAATCAAAATCAATATAACAAAACTAGAATATACATGAACTGGCCACTTTATTAGGTACACCTTGCTGGTACCAGGTTGGACCCCCTTTTGCCTTCAGAACTGCCTTAATTCTTCATGGCACAGATTCCACAAGGTGGAAAAATTCCTCAGAGACTTTGGTCCATGTTGACTTGATAGCATCACGCAGTTGCTGCAGATTTGTCAGCTGCACCTTCATGACGAGAATCTCCCGTTCCACCACATCCTATAGGTGCTCTATTGGATTGAGATCTGGTGACTGTGGAGGCCCTTTGAGTGCAGTGAACTGTCACATTCAAGAAGCTAGTCTGAGATGACATGAGCTTAGCGACATGGCACGTTGTCCTGCTGGAAGTAACCATTATTAGCTGGGTACACTGAGGTCATAAAAAGATACACATGGTCAACAACAATACTCAGGTAGGCTGTGGCATTTAAGCCATGTTCACTTGGTACTAAGGGACCCAAAATGTGCATAGAAAATATCCCCCATACCATTACACCACCAACACTAGCATGTTTATACAAGACAGAATACATTCACACTTTCATGTCGTTTATGCCAAATTCTGATTGCCATCAGAATGTCACTGCAGGACACTGACCTGAGCAGGCAGTGATTTTCCAGTGTTCTAGTGTGTAATTTTGCTGAGCCTCTGCCCACTGTAGCTGCAGTTTCTTGTTCTTAGCTGGACGGAGGGGCACCCAATGCAGTCTTCTGCTGCTGTAGCCCATCTGCTTCAAGGTTTGACATGTCGTGTGTTCAGAGGTGCTCTTCTGCATACCGTGATTGTAACGAGTGGTTATTTGAGTTACTGTTTCTTCACCAGAAACGCTAAGCAATCCCAGTAGATCAGCAGTTTCTGAAACCCTCATACCAGCCCATCTGACACCAACAACCATGCCACGTTCAAAGTTGCTTAAATCACCTTTCTTCCCCATTCTGATGTTTGATGTGAACGTTAACTGGAGCTCCTGACCTGTATCTGCATGAATTTATACATTGTGTTGCGGATATATAATTGACTGATAAGATATTTGCTTCAAAGAGCATACATAAGTGTACCTTATGAAGTGGTCAGTGAATGTATGCAGCTCTTAAGGATATTATCAATCCATCAATAATTCTGACCCCTAGAGCAGAGGTCACCAACTCCGGTCCTGGAGGGCTACTATCCAGTAAGTTTTCTATCCTACCTGGCTTCTGATGAGCCACACTAG